>BJFM01001104.1:73147-84273 GCA_016586285.1 Arothron firmamentum | reverse complement strand
CCCCCCCCCCCCCCCCCCCCCACCACCCTCCAGCAGGTACTGTATTCTTCAAAAGCAATAAAATAAATTACATATATCAATGCTTACAAAACAAGTTCAACAAACAAAAAGCAGCCTTCGGATGTGAATTTCGCACGCCTCTGCTGCTGGACAGAAGAAAGTCCAAGGGAAAAACTTCTCCAACATTTTGAATATTATCATAATCAGGGCTGGATCCCAGCTGGAGCAGCTTTAGTGTTGTTTTCATTTTTATTAGATTCAGAAAAAGGATGAAACAATATAGCAATCAGATACAACTGCTGTTATGTCTGGCTGAACCAAATCATGGAAGAAGACTATCGGGCTCTTCTTCTCCAGAGGTGATGCATTCTTCCAGGGCCTAAATCTCAAAGCTTCACTGTGAGTAAAGTAAAGGAAATAAAGATTGTTATTATTATTATTATTATTTGGATTCTTGCTTCCCTGCAGCAGCATATCCCAACATGGAGCCTCGGGATCTGCAAGTGAGCGGCTGCATGTGTTTGTGGTTGAGGCCACATCATCCAGATTTTAGTCATCTCTCAGCTCAGAGTCACCAGGGTTTGTCAGCTCAGGCAGGAACTGATTCATTAATGCTTTCTCCATTTTGGGGAATGATGTGTTGAATGAAATCTGCAGTTGTGCGACAATAGTAGCAACATCTGGCTGGCACGTTTGCCACCTTTTTCCGACCGGGAAGGACCAGCTTAGGGAAGGTTTGCGGTCATCATCAGGGGAAGTGTTAGTACTGGCTCCAAAAAATCAGCCTAAACAGAATATGATGTAACTGACCCAGGCGCCTCTGGTTTCTGTGTGAGCACTGTGGGTCATGGCACGAGTCCCCGTTTGCTCGAGGGCGTGAGCTGACCATGAGGATGCCGTTCAGAGGACTTTAAAGACTGTGTACAAGAAGGGGTGTGAGAGAAGCCAGGGACCGGACTAGACTGTTTGCTTTACCCTGGGTGTGAGCTATGAAAGGACCTGTCTGTATATTTTCCTTTTTATGGTGACTGGTTGAAACTGGGATCTGTGGCGGAAGCCCCATGGAAGGCCACCACACCGCGTGCCGAGAAAACCAGGCAGAAACATAAATGAGGCAGTACTTTTAACTCCACTTGAAATATGCGCAAGTGAAGACTTTCGCATCTTCACGGCCTCAAGACATGACTTCACAAATTTGTTTACATTCTAGCAACTCTGAGTCATCCTCTTTGAGTAATCTGACAGAGCCAGCTAGTGTTTCACGCTGTAAACAAGAGGAGTTAAACTTGTGGCCTCAGTAAGCAATCATTCAAAGGCTCACGCGGAGCTAACAAAACAAAGAATGCACTTTGGTTTGCAGCAGACGCGAGAACAGAGGACGGTAGAGGTCCAAGCGGAGGAGGCTTTGTTGATGTGAAATTCCTGCATGAGGTCATTAAAAAAAAAAGAGAAGAAACATATTTCTTCTTTGACATGATGAGGACATGACGCTGATTTGTTTGCTATGCTTGGATAAAAGCACAGAAGGTCCAGTGGTGACTGTCCAGAGTAGAAAACATTTATATTTATTAGATCTTCTGCCGTTATATCATCATTATAATCTGATCAGACTGGGTGTTAGGACGTTGCATTGTCCATTTTCCCTTTTATTCTTTCCCAACGTTATCCTTCAAACCTCCAAAAACATCCCACAAAGCTGCAAATAACGAGAGGGTTGGCTGCGAAACGTCTTGTGATGGAGATAAGAGAGCAAAAGAATCTGAACGGCGCTACCGACCCACCATCAATCCTCCAGGAAATGACATTAACATTCCTAATTGTGTGTGGGCTGTGAGATTTGCACTCCTGTTCTCTTTGAATTTATCTCCTGTCAGAGCTGCTTTTTTAGTGCTTTTATATAATATCATCTAAACAGAGACTAAAACAGCACAGAGACAACCTCCCAAATCCCCCAGAAATGTAAAGAATATGCCCGTTTGTGAAATAAATCCACCAAAGACAATGTAAACACGAAGGAAGCAAAATTCCGTTTGTTGGAGCTAAACTCTTGTAGCGCCGAGCTAATGTTAGCTCGTGAACACTGAACTTTCTGTGTGGTTGAGGCCTCACAAATCTTCAGACCTGTCCTCTCCGGGCTGCAGTCATAATTCCGAAGGCCGATGTCTTCCCACCGTGTTCCAAGGGCTCCACCAGAAAATGCGCCTTGGGTTGGTCGTCCAGCGGCTGTGATTTGTGATCCTGTTGCAGTCATTACAGAATGTAACGGCGAGATTTATGCAGCAAAGTAAACATTCCCGTCAGTGAGGAATATGCCCCAGAAGGACATGCGCTATGCTTTTGTGCGAAGATGATACTTGGGGTTGTCAAGCATCACTGACAATCCCTATTTATTCCCACGTAAATGGAAGCTTTTCATTTTCTGGCTTCTTGTAGGAGTAAAATGATACAACAAAGACCTTTGTGCAACGGGAGGTCTCAGAGGTGTTTATGACGAGGAGACGTTGTGCTGTTTTCTGTTTAGTTGGCGAGCGTTCCCCATATTGGCGCCAGATGTGCCTCAAACATGTGTGCCTGTTGACCAGTGGAGTAACAAACGAGTGACCATGAGCGACCCCGTACAACTAAGACTCATCAACAGACCAACAGATGCGTGAGTAGATCCGACTCTGCTCTGCAAACAGCGAGTAGCTCTCAGACAGATGTTTGGGTCCGCTGCTAACAATCATGGCCGGTGCTTACCAGTCACACACCATCCACTGTTGTGGGGAAATCGATGAGGTGAGGGGAAACTGTCAAGCCAACCCGGATTCGAGAGCGAGGACGGCATCTCGTCCAGAATCTGCCTCTGCTGTGTGGCAGGAACATCGCTGGCTCCGTTTGATTTTAGGGGAAAGGAGGAAATATTCTGGCTCACTCCTCAGACACCAACCAGAGGCCGAGCTGGTTGCAGACGAGGGCTATGGCTTTCTGATGAGGACATTTTCAGAAAATGAAATACAAAATGTTCAAGTTTTGGGGCCAGTATATGCTCTGAAATCAATATAAACATCCCACACAGAGTCCACATCCAGCAGTAGTCATGCAAGCCTGACGCACGCGCCCGTGGCTGATTAGAGAAACAGCCCTGGCACAGCTCAGACGTTTATCAATATGTTAACAGCTCCAGATAATTGCCTTGTCTGTTATTGTGTATTTTGTTTACTCGGCTGTCATATTGTTTTTATTCGTGGGCTGATTTACGTCCTCTGGATTGTGCTGAGAGGAGATCACAAAGAGAAAACAGAAACAAGTGTTTTGCTGCCTAATGACGGATAAACCAATATGCTCATGTTTGCTAAATGATTATTATCACATTAGCAGCCTGTTGTTGGTGTCTGAGATTCTAATGTTTCTCACAGAAGGCAAACCCCAGCTGAGCACGGAGAACCGAAGAGGAAGAGGGGGAAACGCTGCAGCTGCTGATGGAGATCTTACAGAGCAGGCCGGGTATGTATGAGAATTAAGAGGCAAATAAAGTTGACTACTTACAGCAATGCAGAATTACAGAAACTAAAGCCAGCTGTCATCTTAGAGGAAGAAGCTAGCAAGTTCAACAAATAACACCATGCACAACTTAATATTCCTTAAAGAAGTATTGTATATAAAGCGTAGGAGTTTTTTTCCTGTCAATAGAAAACGGGTGATTCCCAATGCTAATGTCTGTGCTGGGCTAAGCTGTAACTGACTCATGGCTGCCTGCTCGTGTTACTGGAGAAACTGGCATCGATCTTCTCAAGCCTTGGCAGGAGAGGAAGTGAGCATATTTTTAAGAAAATGCCACCCAAGTAGTCTTTTAGATCCAATTTTAACATAGAGCGTCCCAGTTTAGAAAATGCGATGTTTATATCCAGATAAAAATGTAGAATCTATCATTTTCACTCCCTTAGCTGAGCTGTTGGCATTAAGCTGTTGCACACTAGCGCTGAAATTCTGCGCTGAGTTTCTCTGAGAGTTCCCTTCACCTCTACTTAGTCATGCTCTCGCTGCAGTGGCGTGCAGTTGGCGACCACTGGGTCGCTGGTGTTGCTCATGATGCCATGTGAAGTCACGAGGCTCAGCAGGATGGGTAAACTCGCCTCCTTTGGCACTCAGGGCTGTTTAGCAGCATGTCTGTCTGCAGGCTCGTTAAAACTTGGCTCTCTAATGAACGTTGGGCCTTGAAGCCTGCTGAGTGCTTAGTGCTGCTCAGGAGACGAGGCCCTGGGCACACGGGGCCTCTCTTCCTGCTCCCCACGGAGCAGCCCGAGTATAAAACTCAGCTGTGCCGACAGACAGGGATGGAGTCACATAAATACTTTTTTAGCGTTATGCTGAACTGGAATGTTAACAACAGGCTGAATCAGCTCCACACTTTTCAGCAGTGTTTTAATTTTTTCCGACTTTATTTTGGAAAATTCGCATCGCGGGTGTCGGCGAGGGCAATTTCATTAGCTCCACGGCTGACTATTGTCAGTTTTTCATCCCAGCCCTGGGCGCTTTAAAACCCCAGAGCTGCGGCTCAGGAGAGCAGGAGGAAACGGCGGTTCATGGTCGCCTGACCGAGGCCTCACAACCACGTCATGACTTCACACTCCATTATTAACTTGTCCAATAATGTTTCTGTGTGTGTGTGTGTGTGTGTGTGTGTGTGTGTGTGTGTGTGTGTGTGTGTGTGTGTGTGTGTGTGTGTGTGTGTGTGTGTGTGAGTGAGAACATTAGATGAAGGTAAAAATGTGGCACAACCTTTCACAAGGGTGTTGCACAACATCGGGTCCAGTAAACCGGCTCCTTCAGGGCTGTGATTTATTAACCACTTACCGGAGACGTTTAGGGACTAACAGCCACGAGATGGACCTCTCATTCAAAAAAATCTAACTGGTGATAGACATCTGAACGTGAATGAGTGTGTCATTCAGCTTCCTGTGCCTCTGATGTGATGCTGTTCAAAGACATTCTGTGTGAATGGAGCAGTCTTCCCAAACATCTGTGAGAGGTCCCGGTGTCTGTGTCGGCCCCGGGGGGCCTCTAACAGACAGGTCAGTGCAGTCAAAGAGGCTTCATCCCTGAGCCTCACATGCCTGCTCCTCCCTCCGCTCCCGTCCCACGGACCTCCTCGCCGTAACAAGGTTCCATTGACGGCGGCCTCGCCGGCTGGGCTGAAGTTTGCTCTTTGTTTCGCGCCGCTGTTGGTGTTCCCCAGTTGACCCTTGGCGCTGGAGGGATCCCCACCCAGCGCTAGGGACTGGTCATTAGTGGAAGGCTGTGGCAGAAAGCACTTTGAAGTCATCTCAGCTAATTGTGGCGTCATCCCCCTTTCGCCTTGAAGTGCGCGGGCGGTAAAAGCAACATAGGTTAGGTGAGGGCAAAGGTCCCTTCTGACTAAATGGACTATGGGGAAAAGGTTTAATGGATTGAAAAATAACAAATTTATCATGCTTAATAAAGCTATTCAGGTCAAATTGAGCTCACGCAGGGGGTTAAATCGCATCATAACTTTCTGGCTCTCGACCTTCACTGTTAATTGGGGGCAGAGAAGAAGATTTTTCATCCACCTAACTGTTGCAGGAGAGAAAGCACATGATTGTCCGGCTCACAGCTAACCGGGCATGAGGCCTGAGCAGTCGCCATCAGATCTGAGCGTTACAGGAGGCTGTCTACTGCTTGTGGTGCCGGAGGGAGGGGGGGAGGGAGGAAGGGAGGAAGGGGGGGCTGGGAGAACGCTGAGCAATTAATAGCAGCGCCGAATCAAACTGATGTGCTGTCAGGCTGGAGCCTGGAAGGCACGTGTCATCGGTGAATCAGCCAGCAGCGCACGGCGGCCACTCATCTATTCCCAGCAGCGAAGGTAAACTGACCTTCACCTGCATTACTCAGCAGACTGATATCAAAACAAACTGACAAACTGGTAAATCTTTTCTTACGACCTGTGTGTGGCCAGGCCACTGGCAGGAAAGAGATTTTTCACCTCTTCTCTTCTTTCACCTTTTCTCTATCGCAGCTCTAGTGCGGGGAAGGAAGGCAGCTTTTATATAACGAGCAGAGGTTCCTTCACTGTGCACAGCGAAAAATATTACAATAACAATGTTAGATTCATTACAAGCGTTTATTGTGCTCTGGGCACTTTTTGTGCTGATTTGTTGGGAGCTTCTTGGTGGTGAAATAGAAGCCTCTGGAAGTAATTACAGCGTTCAGTGAGCAGACGATTAACGCTTTGTATGACAACCTGAATGGCTTTTGCACGGCCTGCTTCGAAAATAAGAGCGCTTTTATAAGAACTGCTGACCAGTCAGGTAGAAAAAAAAGAATATTAAAAGCTAACAACAACAACAGCTCCTCCCCATAATGAGCCGAACATGCACAGTTGCACCTTTGCCTCGCGTGAAAGCTCCTCCAACATGGTCTCTGCCTCAGCGGGCAGTTGCAACCATGAGGAGCGGCGCTGTGACGTGTTCTAAGAGCGTTCCTCTCTGCTGCGCTGGTTTGTGGGTCGATGGAGCAGACACCCATGTCTATCCTCCTGCTAGCATTGCTAATGTGGAAAATGTTTGACCTCGATTTTCCCCCCTCGATGAAACAATGCGAACGGTGACTGAAGCGGGGCGGCGCGCAGCCATCGATCAGGCTCTGAGGGGTGAATGACAGAGGAGCTGGTCCGCTAGACCGCCTTGGCTCAGCGCAGCCAAGACGACAAAGCGAAGGAGACCCCGCGGGGGCTGGGCCGGCCGTTTGAGAGGCACGCTGAATCAAAGATGAGGGGCCAGGAACATCGAAAGGGAGGGGATAGAAAACGTGGGGAGACAGGGGAAGAAAGCTCGGAGTGAAAAGTCTGCGTGATCTATTGCACACATTCACCCCTCCCTCCGCTTTTTCTTTCTGTCAATTGTTCCAGGAGCCAAAGAAAACACCAGGACTGAGCACTAAGAGGCAACAAGAAGGCACATGGAAGGGGCCGCGACGTTCACGCCACGCTCTGCTGCCCTTTGATTCATTTTGTGATTTTTCGCAGCGATTTTAAGTTATGGCAAACAACTCTGTTTAATTGGCCGACAGCGAGATCCGCCCTTGGAATCAACTCCAGTGGCATCAATTATGCAGCGCCATGACATCATGTGTGCATTGTTCTTGAGCAGCATTTAAAGGTCAGACAGGATTGTTCAAGCTAAAATACAGGTTTCAGAACAGAATCAAGCTAGATAGATGGATAGTTTGTTGTTATTTTTTTTAACATCAGTGCCTGGGATTTCTTCTGAACACTGCCTAGGTCTTGGAGTTTTTGTGACGTGCACATTTGGCCCTAAGATGGAAGCAGGAGGGCACCATCTGCCTCTGTCCTTTTTTCTTTTTTTTTTAAATTCTTTTTCTATCTTTGGAACCAGCGTTCTCTCAGCAAACAGAGAGGAACGTTCCTCCTCTGGATAGTGAGCTTACCCATGGCTGAATGTGACCGGGTCCCTACTTATGTCTGCTGCACAGAAAGTTCCCCGTTGTCATTATAGGCCCTGCAGAACGAACCCAAAGCAGGCAAAAACAGAACCACACTGTTAATATCACCACCCCTGCAGTCGAAGAGAAAAACATAGGAATATAAATTTGGTCTGTTTTGTTTTTCCAGAATTGCTTTCTGTGTGAGGTTTCACTTCATTTGATGCAGTTGGCATCCAGTAGGTTTCTCTGCTGCTATGATACCTCCAAATAACAGGATGTGCTGTATTATATGATCTGTAATTATTTCTGTATCAAAGCCAAAACCAACAAAAGCTCTTCACAAAGTCCAAGAGGTAATTTGCACTTGTCCGACTGCCAATAGAGGACAAAACTGTCCCTTCCGATATTTGGGACTTTGCAGGTAATATTGTAAATATTTCCACAGAGAGAAGTGAAGCAGAGAGCTTGATGTGGTTCCTTAATCAGCCCCAGGCTCCTGCTACAGTAACTAAGCGGTGGTTCCATCTGTTTCTGTACTTTTATATGACATTTTTAGGTTGCTGGTTCCGACCAAGGCTGAAAACAAACCTTTTGTACACCTTTGGCAGTTTGTTTGAACGAGCTTAATCTTTGTTACATTTTCCTTTGGACCTATTAGAGAGCTGATCCCAGGATGATTCATGCTCTTATACATAATGATTCAGCCAATAAATCAACAGCTAAAAACCGTAGGACTGGTGTATTTCCAGTTTTGTGACACATTTGCTGTCTTCACTATATGAAAGGCCTGATGTTGACAGATTTTTTTTACAGTGAAGCAGGAGTGTTGCGCATATGTTATGGTTTTGAAGGGTAATTCCACATTAACAAAGACAAGGATGGATTCTGTGAGAAGTGATGCGTCTGTCTTGAAAAATCACCCATGTGATCTGCTTCCAGTACAGAGTCGACAACACCTCTTGCAAGCTTGTCCTGAGCTTATCACACTCATCCTCCACTACCTTCAGCTGTTTCCTCTTGTTTTCCATACAGCTGCTTAACAGACGGCGCAGTGGACGTCAGTCGTAAGGAAATCTGTCACGTCCAATGAAAAGAAAAATGTCATTATTAAAGCACATAATTGGCAGCCCTCTGCCAAATAATCCCCCTTCTTTCCACTTTTCCCCCAGGTCCTCCGCACCGTTCAGTCGGAACAATGTCGGTATTATACGCTTCTGGGCAAAGAGCGAGGAGAGCTGAGGACTTCGAGACGAAAAGCAAAAGGTAGCTAACGAAGAGATTGACGTGCCTTGTTGGTGCTCTGCATTGAGAGCCATCACAGGGACCGATTCACATGGGTCACTTGAAATTCTGCAGGCGAGGCTAAGAAGACGCCGTTGCTGCTGGCTTATAAAGAGAGCACCACATTCTGGCGCTAATGATACGGTTTGGCTTTCTAATGAGAGCACTTGAACCCAGACTCACTCGCTCAAGGCAGATGCATCGCGACAAGGCAGGATGCAAGCGATTCAAATGCGTTTCTCTGGCAGGTAAAAGCATTTGTGTCAGGCAGCTTCTGCATTTCCCTCCACTTTATTACTGAAAATAACTTCCTGTCCCCCGTCCCTGTGAGGAATCCACGCCCACGGCCTGCACATTGTTTGTGGGCTTTAATCTTATTTGTCTGACGGGCCGCAGAAAGTGCGCAGCGTAACACAGTTTATGTTTCTCCTCCTCGGCTGAAAGATGATAGGAGTGGCTCGGTTGCCATGCCAGAGCTTTGAAAGGCCTCTTTGTGCAGAACCTTGGTCATAGCCAGAGACATCCTCCTGGTCTGGAGTTCCCCCAGATGCTGCAAATTGTATCAAATTGGGCTACGTTCAAGTTGACTTTCTTAGCGGATTTAGCAGCTCCACAGATCTTCAGCGACTCATAGCTGGTGGCTTTGTGCCCTTTTGACCCGTGCAGTCGCTACAGCGTACCCTGAAAAGACCTCAGCAGGTTTATTTTGACTATCTGATGTGTGACTGGATGCAGGCGGTGCTTTATTGGTAATTACCTTTAAATTAGTTCCCTATCTAGAAGACCTGAAGTCCATCATTTTTCTCTCACTGTGAGTTTATGGAGTGAGCACAAAGTGGTGGACAGCTGTGTGCAAGGTTTCTACAATTAACAGAATTGATTATTCGATATTTTTTTCTCAGGCGGCCCAGAATCTTCCAACCCAACTCGACTCCAGGGTGCAGTAACTCACAACTTAAAAGTGAGGAATGTTTGCGGCGCAATTCGTTCTGAAGCTGTCCTCTGTGGCCTAATTAAGCAGCGCTGTGTTCAATATTTTGATCATGTGATGTTTATAATTCAATTCATCTTTATTGATGCATCATCTGTTCCATTCAGATCTGTCTCCGTCTCCCAAACAGGCAACAGCAGCAAAGAAGAAACCTGGAGCAGGGTAGGGTTAGGACATGGAGGACCCTTACTGCTGATGGTGGGCCGGGTAGAGGAGGAGGCGGAGGGGAAGTGGGACGTTTATAGAGACACTCAGGTGTGATCTGATCAAGATTAAAAGGCTTAAATTAATAATCACTCAGCCCTCTGGTAATGGTAGGCTGCAGTACAGGACCAAACACCCTCTGCTCCAGCTGTTTAGGTGGTTTTTGTTGTTGTTTTTTGGTTTGTTTTTTTAGATTTAGAATCCCAGCTTGATGAATCTGACCTGCTGGTCACTAAGCAGCAGGGATGAGTCCGTGCGTGTCTGGGTCACTTTCACGGATGCTGGGGGCTATTGTCCATGATCTATGACACCAGCAGGGTGGAGTGAAGCTGTCAGACCTGACAAATGCAACATTCCTCTCCCATTAATTACTGCAGCGTGAGCCATAATCATCAGTGGAGCGTGACATGAGCTATTTGAACAGGAGGATAAAAGCCCAAGGTTTGTGGAAGGTTTGGGTATCTTCTGAACGATAGCAGACTACTGGTCTTCCTCTCTGCTGCTGCACGTCCTGGAATTAAGTCCTGTTAGTGGTAATGGCACCCTGGGACCGCTCATGAAAGGGAGGCGCACATCATTGCGGGCTGAATCGAAGAAGGGAGCCAACTCTTTTTGGGTCACTCAAGATCTTATGGGAGAAAAGAAATGGGTTATTTCCACACATTTGGAGGGAAAGTGATGATGCAGCATGGATGAGAGAGGGAGATGAATGGGATGTTATATAACTTAAACCAGTTTTCCACAACGTTAGTGTTGAGTTCATGCTGAAAGTTTTTGTTGGTAAGGGAACCAATTGACATGCAGTTTTAAAACACTGGTTTGTTTGGCTACAGTCATATTTGTCTCAATCTGCAGCCTTTCCATTTAACTTGAGCTGCATGTTTAATGCTGCAGCAGCAGCGTCGGTCACAGGAGGAGACACGGTTACATGATGTAACTTGGCAACGCATGTGCGTGTGGGCACATGGACCGTGCGGTGCACTGAGTGAAGCAACAACACAGTCGACAAAGGGGGAGTTTCTTCTTGCAAAGCGCATGCAATCCCTACAAAAATTCCCGGTGACTTCAGATCCAAGGAGGTGGTGATATTCATGGGAGCACGATTCAAACTCTCTCACTTGGAGTATGAGAGAGGAGCTTCAGCAGCCCCGGAGCCACCGCGCTGCTCTCTTTGCGCCTCTTTTAAACTTTAACAGATGGATTAATT
>BJFM01001104.1:54859-69061 GCA_016586285.1 Arothron firmamentum | reverse complement strand
AGAGAGAGAGAGAGAGAGAGAGAGAGAGAGAGTTAACTGTTAACACACATTTCAGCCAGTCGATTACACAACAAGCTGATTTGCCCCAGCAGCCTCCTAATTAGATCTACTTCCCTCCTGCTCGGTGCGAATTCCCAGTTAAGGATGCACTTACCAAGGTGTAAATTACACCGACGCTGAACAAAAAGTAAATAACTTCAATCTGCCCGAGAATACCAGACCCAGTCTAAGCTGGCTGTGTTAAACGAGCCAGTGTCCGAGTGGGCCAGGGGTCTCTCCAACCATCTGGACCCTTTTACATCTTGGCCCTGACCCAGGTCCGGCTGGAGGCTGCGCTCTCATCAGCTGAGCGAAACCCTATGGCGGGCAAGGTGCCAACACAAAGGCCCCAGACCCGAGCTGAGACTGGAAGCCCCACATGGTCCTCAGTAGGGGGAAGCGAGGCTCAGGCTCTCTTCATTCCATCCCTGCCGGAGAGCCGGGTCTGCTCAGAGATGGCAGCGTGAAACAACACATTCACAGTGGGGGAAAGAAAAGGACCAAGCCTGTTGAGTGGGAGCATAAATAAAATGTGCCGGGGCTGAGACAAGTAGAGAAGCTTCCCTCCGTAAGGATTAAAGTAACGGCTGATATTAAAAAGTGTCAGCTGCAGGCTGCTCCGTGAAGGCTGGGTTGGCTGTCTGGTGTTATGGCTCCGTAACAATGCCTCCTTGTTCAAAAGGGTTGAGCTCAGAGCAAATCTATGACAGGAATTGGATCACTTGTTGTCCAGGGATAGCGCCTACATGTTTTTAGAAATGTGTTTATGAAATGAGCTATGTCTGGGTCTCCGTGGGTCCGGTTGGGGATCGTTGTCTGGCTCTCTGAAGACTTGGACCTGCCCATGTTCTGGCACGACTGACGCTGAATGTGCCTTTTTTTCCCCCCTTCAGGATGGATGTGTAGCTGACCTACGTGTGCATTAAAGTGATTTAATTTGCTAAGAATGGCCAAGCTCACGTGGCAGAGAGCTCTCATGTGTGTTCTCTCTGCCTTCTTAAGAAGTCATACCAAACCAACTTTTGATTAATTGTGGCCGAGAAGTAAATGTGTGAGATGTTTTTTGCTCTTGGGCCATATGTTAATTCCACACCATGTGGGGATTCACATCTGTGTACCAGCGTTGTGGTGAGGATAAAGTGTTGGGGACCACAGGGACTCCTTACCCGGTCACAGCCCCACGATAGCCTCCCAGTTGGATTTATAATAAAAGACAGCTGCATCGCTGTAAGTGATGACAGAATCTTTCAAAAGAAAACGAAAACGTTTGTAGATCGTAGCTCACCTGGACCATTCATCTTTGCGCTCAGGTTTGAAAACCTCCAAATCCTGGATCTGGATTCGTATCCATCCCAAAGCCCAATGCCATATTTTTGTGCATTCCTGCCTCAGTGACTGTTGGGATACAGCTCCAGCACCACACTTTTCCCTGCGGCTAAGAGAAGATGGAAGGATCATTTCAGTGCTGCAGCAAGATTTGGAGTTTCAGTCGTATAATAATCGATATGTAATTTTTTACTTTTCTGACGTGCCTTATAATCCTAATGGTCAGTTCAGAGTCTCAAGCTTGAATTTTATCCAATAGCACCTCGGAATTCTTCGGCACCACATCATCATTTATAAAAAATGACACGGTGTGGAAATTTTGGGCACTTCACGGTAATCACTGAAAAGGGGAAAGAGTTGAATAAAGCTTTACTGTTTGTACTGGAGGCAGCCACAGGAGCCCGTTTATATAACTGTACACCTCTTAGAAGCAGAATTAGGGTGAAAAATTAAACCGTCACCAGGTTTTAGGATAAATACAGCAACCATTAATTAGATGTTTTATAGTGTTCCTTGCAGTTTTTGAAAACCTGCTGTTGTTACTGGTGCAGGCTGGTGACGTACCTTTTGCATCATTGTTTTTGCAGCCGTATCTGGATGGCTGGATTCTTTGAAAGGTGACGAGGAAGGATTTAGAGCACCTACCAGGCGACACACTGGCACTCATTCAATCCTGTGACCTTGTGATAATAGTGCATGTTCCTATAGGACTCTGCATTATGCTGTGCAGCTCTGGCTTCTTAAGTCGACAGGGCTCGTTTGGATTAATAGCGTGCTATACCACACACAGTGCTGATGCTTGAGACTGGATAACACTGGGAAAACCTCCCTGCTGCACAGAGAGAGAGGCGGCCTTTATGTTCAAAATGAGTTGCTCCCTTAAGGACAGGCTTTTAGATCCTGCGGGGAAATTCATTTCATCACATTAGATCCTCACAATATTTTGTCCAAAGTGTGCAGTCCATATGGAACGATGTTTCAAACGGAGTCCTTGATCTAAACCTTTTGCTGTGTAAGTGGTTGCAGATGAAAGGTGCTATCATTCACATGGTGGGGTAAAGTTGATTTCGGTCTCCAAAGCAACCCGTGATTGACAGAGCTGAACTGCTTTTTGAGTATCTTCCAGCATTCTTGGCTGACTGTGCCACACAGACTCCCATTCCAGCCCGGAGAGAACCTCCACAGCAGAGTGACTCGGTTCTGTGCTTCAGTCACCGGAGGGGGACTTTTCCTGCTGCTTTAGCATGCAAATGCTTATTCAGTCATACTTCCACTTTAGTCAGGGTCAGAGAATGGCCTCAGAGAATGGCCCCCGGTTTCTCCAGTTCTGCTGTTTGCTTTAACTATACAGATTCGATGGATTCATGGTATTCAGAGTAACGTATAACGTATATCCATTTGGGAAAATGACTGGTGTGTTTTGCTCCCTCACTTCACAATTTCTTCCCCCCATGCCTTCAGAACTCCATCGCAGCTGTTTTGATAGAACAAGATGGGCCAGTGAAATATTGCACATGTGGTTTGAAGGATGTGGTTCATCAGTGTTGTGCTGTAATTACTCTATAGATTTGACCTGATGTAATTAATTTATTGCTCTTTTTTGCTGCTGCAACATGTGCAAAACAGCTGATACACATGCTTGTGTGAATATTTTCTGACTTAAAACACTATCAAAATATAGTAGCTTCACTATTTTCAATGGATATGAGCCACCTGACTTTTAAGGCGTTTACTGTCGTATTATAACATGTGCAAATATACTTTGGATGGTAGCTCAGAGCAAATTAAAAAAAAAATCAAATGCAGAACTTGAAAACTTGTGGACGTATAAATATGTCTTCATTTTTTAGTATCCAGGCAGAATCAAAGGATTTATGGCACATAACGACTGTTGGAGCTGAACTCTGTTATGGCATATGCACCTAATCAGATCATATCCAGTATGACACGCAAGTAGAGCTCATAAACCAGAGCGAAGCACATGCATGTAGCACGATTGCCTGGGATCCCACGGTACCAATAGCGTTAAATGCTGTTTTTCAGCAGAGCCGCTGAAGGATGAGTCAATATGCTGGAGAAAATTGACTCCATCCACGGGTAGCTGGATTCGTGTTGAGCTGAGAAGGGGGACGCGTTCTGCAGCAGGGCGGTAGGAACATTTGAGAAACAGCTTGTTTCCCATGAATAAAAGGACACCAAACACCACCAAGGCTCCTAATCAGCCTTTTCTTTCTTTATGACAACTGGAGGTTTTGAAAAATGGCGGTGATTCTGCTGACGCCGTTGACATTGCTGCTGCGCAGACAGCCGCAGAGGTTTCCTGGGCTTTATATATGTGTGTGGATGTGGATTTGCAAGGGTTGCGCGGCTCACAGTTCTGCCCCACAAAGAGTTATGGCCCATTAGACAGATCCTATAATCAATACACACCTCATCATCCCCCAGACCCGTCATTAACATACATGTCGGACGGACAGCCCGCTCTCGGTAGTTAACCTCTCCAGCTGGTCTGGATGCTGGCAGGTTAGAGTTGGGTCCTGTTTTGGCCCCTTCCACCACATGTTTTTCTAATTGCTACCATGGAGTAAAGTGTGGTGAGTTGAAGGTAATGCTCACTGTTCGAACCCTAGGAATCTCTGTTTTTTGTTTATTTGTCTGTTTTAACGAGCTGCTCTAAAACATAAATAATAAGAGAGTAAAGCTGGCCTCGTAAAGTGTAAAAGTATGCTTCTATCACACCTTTGCTTCTTGCTTAATGTGAAAAAGCTCCCAGGCTCTGACAGCTGCCTCAGCACTCAGTGTAAAATGCAAGTTGGGGCCTGATTGACACTTATAAAGCAACATTAACTGCACGCACCCCCTCTCCCACAGTCATTCGACTTGTTTAGCGAGGCCACAGTGTTGGTAGCATGTAGCCGACCGTATATCACTGCACCCTCCTGCTTAAAGACCATATGGAAGCTGTTGAGATGTGATCCCTCAGGAGGACGAAGACTGTGGCTTTTTGGTGAACAACACTCTCACAGAGCCAGATTTACAAGTCGCCGGCCCACGCCCTCAGGTCCACACATCCTCCACAGAGAACCCCAGCATGTGGCTCATTAGATGCTGAATGTGCAAGTTTGAGGTGGGACAGCATGCGCCTCGTAGCTAAAAGTCTTGCACATGGCATCATGGGTCAGCTATAAGTTAAGAAAATCCCCCTGCAGACCTTTAGGGTCGAAACAATAAAAAGCAACATTTTCTAGACAGAGAAAAACCCAGTCTGACATCGTCACCTTTCACTGTAGAGTCTGGGCCCGCTTAAAAAAACCCCATCTCAGCTGTAGGCAACACAGTTAGCCTAAAATGATAGCGCTGGCACCGGCAACCATGTGGAGATCACATGCTGTAACAAGATTAACACTCACTTGAAATGATTTGCTTTGAAAGGCAATTGTATTAAGTGCTCAATAGTCCAATTCTTAGTTCTTCAGAGAATTGTTGGTCTGTTCCCAGCTGCCTCTCACAATCTTAAACACTTGACCTATTTCATGAAATCTGTCAGGGTCTGTGGTTGCTCCTGAAGAGAGGCTCCGGCTGTCATCACAGGAGGTTTAACAGACTTCATTTACAGTCTTGGGGTTTTTATAATTGTCCATGTTGCTCCCAATTTGCAGCACTCTAAGCAAAATGGGAATTTTAATGTGTGCATTCAAGAGTTTTTATCACCACTGAAAACCGTTTGGGAGCTACTGTACAATGCTCCAATTAGTTTGCTGCAAACATAGTTTCCATTCTGGCTTTTCAACTTCCTGTCTCCCTCAGAAGGATTGAACAGGCCTTTCGTCGAGCTTTTTACCAAAAGTCAGCTAAATTCTCATCTCCGGAGCAGTCCATAGTCACTCAATCAGTATATGAAAAATGATTGCAATTATGCTCTCATTGGCAATATTACTTTCAGAAAGAAATTGGCACTTTGACCTCCATGGAGATATTTCTTCATGCTCATGGTGAGTCAGGTCGGATATTGGTTTCAAATTGCATGTGGCTGAAAGAGAGCACTGTAAAGATTTGATGGCTCGTGTTTCTCTGAGTCAGAAGGAGGGGAAGGTGAATCTCTGGTGGGTTGTAATGGGATGGAAATGAGCCCTGAGTTGGAAATGACAATCCAGTGCAGGGGCTGTGTGGGAGGGGGCGCAAATGTAATTTTCCCTCAATATAATGCAAACCTAAGCTCATAACATACTTAAATGGGTAAGGAAAGAGCACGGCTTTAGTAAAAGTACACGATTACTGTGATTACCTGAAATCCAAGCCTGAACTTTGACTGTAATGCTCATATTTGTCCACTTGGGACCTCTATTTATAGGCTCATTTGTCTGTTCTGAGTTGTTACAAAGTCCTGTGCATGTCTGCTCCTTTCCCTGCGACTTTTGGACAGATTCTCTGTCAGACTGATCGAATAAGTCTGCAAACATGAAGCCTTTAATGACTGTTCATTAAAGTATTACATATACTGCCAGATAGCCTCAGCCCACAGAAAGATGTCTCCACAAGCATCGGTTGACTGTTGCTGAGTCAACAGAACTGTGGCACAGCACACAAACACAAAAGCGTGCGAGTATACAGTAAATGCGTATGTTACTTGCATAACTCGTTGCGTCAAGTTCTGTGTGGGGTTGACAAAGAACCACAAATCCGACTCAGGGATCTTAAATGTTTCTTATAGAGTTTGACAGAGTTTGAGCTCACACCCAACCCAAGCAAAGAATGCCTCCATATTAATGATGCGTTTTATTAATGGTTCATCTGGATCAACATGTTTGTTTGGAAGGTTCAAAGCTGCCAACATCAGTCTAAACTGTCTCCTCTTTTCAGATGACTGGGTCTGGACACAATCTCCCCAAACTTGGCAAGTCTGTTTTCGGTCATAATTAAGGTTGGAGCGCTAATGCCAGGAATGTTTGCCGTTTCTCCTCTTTCATTTCGGATGGATTCTCATTTTATGACCCTGGCAAAGTAGTAATTGCCGCACATATTTGTGAAATGGATGGAATGCGAGGCAATTAGTTTTAATGATGTGCAAGACGAATCTGCGTGACAGTAATTACTGTGACAATGTGATCGACAACCCAGAGGCAGGGCCCAGGGACAACACAGACGGGCACCGGCAGCGTACTGCCCGGCCACGCAACGGGCTTCGTGTCACTGACCCGACCCATCTATTTGTCAGCACAGGCGACATGTTTGTCTGGTGTCAATTTTGTTGCTGAAAACGGGTCACACATCACACGATTGGGCGCATAACCCACTAGAAACCGACTGTGACGCTCCGGCTATTAGATCCTTTTTCTGCACGGTTCTGTTTCCTATTCGGACTGAAACGGTTTGCTTGAAGAACGCAGTGTGACACATTACCAGGTCCTTCCCCGGCAGGATAATGTCACCGGAGACAGTGGCTTCAACCTAAACGTTGAGGTTAAACAGACTGTGGACGAGGCCGTGGTGCAACGCCAGCCTGCGCTTTAGTTAGCTGTTGTGCTTCAGCCCTGCGCCAAACAGAGCTCAAGTTTTTTTTTTCTTTATTTTATCCCATGGTGGAAAATTCGAATCACATTCAAAGTTACACAAACCCAACAACCACATTTCTGTAAATGTGTACACTTCATCAAAAAATGCCTTTTTCTTCTGAGTAAGGAAAGGCTCAAAAGAATTGTATGGTTAAAACAAAATTAGCCCCACCACAAAGCTTAAGAGAGCAGTGATTGTCTGACATTTAATCTCCAATTTGTTGGTTTTTCCTCCTACCACAGGCTGATGACGGCTAATGCTGCGGACTTTCAATTAGCAAACATTCCAAACTCAAAAACAGAGTGGGAGAACATGTGTGGGAATATGGCGACTTTCTCGCTTTAGTTTGGCGCTCGTGCCGGTTTGGTCTGGCCTGCTTTCACTCGAGTCAAACACAATTTGATCCACTGGTCACTGGCACTTTAGTGCAATAACAGGAAGCATGCAGCAGGTAGTGCGTCGTTCGCTACCGGTGGGGGCCCTTGTCCACCGCCACGACTCCTGGCTGCCGAGAGCGTTCCCTCGGCGTCCGGAACAGCTGTCTTCAGCGCTGCGCTTGGCTCCAGCCACCACTAACCAGTGGCCTAATTTTCTGTCTGAAGTGTTATAAATCTGTAAGCGCCGTCTACTGCGTACGTCTGTGTCACCAGATGGAGCGCGTCTTTACTGTGAGTCCCTCAGTGTTCCAAGTATCTGGAGTTTGATGGGAGAATGTGGGGGTGGACTGGTAGAGTGACACAGATTATTTTTCCATGACCATGAAATGACCTCAGCGCTGTGTTTTTGCAGACTATTGATAAATATCGGGAACACATTCTTCACTTTTATGTCCTGCATTTTTTTTTTTCTTTTGCACGGCTGCTCGTAATCCCTTTGATGAGGTGTCGGGTATTCACGGTTGACAGTTATTCCCATTTGCTCATTATTTCATTACCTCATGCTTTTATTTATTTTATTTTTAAGCTTCCCGTTACAGTGAAAACACACCCCGGGGACTAAATCGGGGATATTTTTAGGAAACCATTCCATCTGGAAATGTCAGCAGCGTTAAACTGAGCCACGAACCCGGCAAACGGGCTTTGCAACCTCGGTGAGAAATCGGATAAAGGCAGCATATATGTTTAGACTAAACAGGGCAGTTTAAGACTCAAGAGAAATTGAACATGACAGCCCCTCCAGGCTCTCTGCTGAATGAAAAGACAGAATGAGCCGAGGAGGGAAACTAATGGCCCCTTGATTCAATCAATTTAACCTGAGCCGCTGTTTGGAGATCAGGGAAAACCATTTCTGCTACCGCTGCTTTGTACAAGGGGGGGGTACATGTTCCAACGTGACCTGCTGAAAACTTGATATCCATCTGTGCTCTCTCTTCAGCTGACTGCCAGCCCCCCTGCCAGAACCGTGGCTCCTGCAGCAGGCCGCATACCTGCGTGTGCCGCTCGGGCTTCCAGGGCTCCCGCTGTGAGGAGGTGACACCGGAGCAGGTGTACATCCGCGACGGGGGCAGTTTGAGGCGCGTACAGCCGGGGATCAACATTTTCCAGAATAACCAACAGCGCAGAAGGGCCCCAGAAAAGGCTGTCAATGCTGTTAAGGTGCAGACCCCGCGACCTGCGACCACCAGACAGCCAGTCCACACCGTGTAAGTGCTATCCTTCAGTGCGACAGAATGAAAGTTGGCAATTGCACTTGTAAAGTAATGTACCAGAGGCGGGTGATGCATTTACTTCTTTTGGTAGAATTAGTCGGATAATTGGTGCACAATAGCCAGCTCGCCAATGGAGTGGTTGGGAATATGCCGACCACCCATACGCTAATACATAACACTTTGTTTTTGTTTTATCCATTGTGTCCTCTTTATTCACCCGTTGTGAAGCTGTCCTCTGCTTCAGCCCCGTGCTTAAATATTATTAATGATGTCAACACAATAATCATGTATAAAAAAAAATAACTCACAGATGGCAGAAACCAAATTATTCCTCTGCTGAACCTTATTTGAAAGCTCTTGAAGGAACAGTAGCACATTACGCTGCCTGTGTTTATCTTTGCTATAAATCAAACCAGATGAATGGGTTCATAAGTTAAATCTTTAAAACACTCTGACTTAAACAAATAACAAGTAATGCAAGTGCACATTTTCTACAACAATAACAGATCTGCAAACTGTAGGAAAATATAACTTGATTAACTGGGCAGAAGTATTAATCCAGACTATTTGTTATAAAAACATGCCAGTAGGATCATTATTTTCTGTGTGTTTTGACCATTTCTGTTGGTATCTAATGGAATATCTCTGACTATCGTGTATCTAATTGCTCTAATGATGGTCTCCTTTAGTGCGATCAGCAGATTCTCTGAAGACACGTCATCAGACGCCTCTAATTGTTTCTTGGCCTGAACAGTCACAAATTTAATGTCCAGCCATCTTTGAAACGTTTGTCTTGATTAATCACCTAACCATCACCAAAAACATTTTTTCCAATTAAGGAGGCTGAAAGGGAGTTAGTATTTTTCGGGGAATGTTTCGTTATTGCTTATCTCGTCGAACTGAAGTCGGGCCAGCCGAGTTTCCAGTCATCCAGTCATGCTCGGTGTCATAATTGCTGTGGGCATTGAGTCATCATTCAATTTTCTGCCATCTTAGTAATGTCTTCCCGCCAAACGACTTATACGTTATCGCTTACATCTGACATTTACTCTGCTCCTCGTGCAAATGATGAGGTTGTTGTGGCAGTTTGTGCTTATGTTATGGGATTACGAGCCGGCCCATCCACATGTGCGGTAGCACAATGAAAAAGTAAATGTTTTGGCAGATGGTTCATAAAATAGTTTTAATACATCCTCCTTCCCGAACCAGTTATCTTGGAGTCGTAGTCATTTTTTCAAACAACATAAGAACTTTGAAGACTGAACAGTTGCCATGCATATGTTTGCTTTGTTCTTAGTTTGCAGTGCATTTTTGCGTCCTGACTCACTCATCTGGGACAAATAAAAAGAGACGTGTTTGCAGGTTGAAGATTGTAAGAGGCAGACAGCAGTTGTGAGTCACAGATGCTCCTGCTATGACTGTGCTGACTCCCAAAGGTGACTAACTTGTCCTCAGAAGCGCTGTCAAATTCCAGAGGGGCCATTTCCCCTTCAAACATCCAACTGTCCAGCTCAGTCTAAGTCATTGCTTTGGTTGCTCGAACCAGTAGCTATTTCTAAAATATAAAGAGCATTTATAGAAGCTGCTATTTATTTAATAATTTACTCTCACTCATTAGTATTTCTATGTCAAAGTTTTTGAGTAATTCTAGTTTAAGGTTGAGAGCCTTGAGGGGTTGAGCAACATTCCTGGGAAGCATTGCCAGGATTGCTTGGTGTCCTGTGTCAGTCTGAGGTTCCAGTATTGGCAAAGCCGGGAACGCACAAGTGATGCAAGGTCACAGAGAGCGAGAGTCAGACGGGGAGACACCAGTGCCAGAGCACAATTACAGGGAAAGAGGAAGAAGCGGGGAGGACGGACACCCCCGACTCGGATAGATGCTGGTCTCGACCCCTTTCAGAGAGCTAGCGGCACACAGGAAGGTCCAGCCAGTGTCTTTTCATTTTTCATTAGCAGAAAAGGTGCATGATACTATATCGCTATGTCGTTCCTGCAATGGACGTGGCTTGTTTTATCAGCAGAACCCCGTCACTGACCCTGCCTGTCGAGCGGCGCCAAGAAGAGGAAATAGAGTGGAGAGGGAATGAGTCCGACAGGGAGGAAGAGAATAAAAACAATGATAATAAGTGAAAACATCAATTAGAACCTCAAAATGTAATCAGTTTGGCTGAATAGCACAGAATGGCTGCTCGGTTTAAATTCCAGGACACCGTTTCAATCAAGCAGGGTTGCGCCTTCCTGACCTTCCTGTTAAACTCACTTGTCTCTGTCTCGTCAGCTCTGGTTCACAGCTAGCGAACCCCGCTGTGCGCACGTGCCGAGAGGCGGCAGACGGGGAAAAGTCAGTTTTATGATGTTTGGAGATGTCTAGATTTCCAACAGGCCAGTACAAGATATTTTGGCAGATTTCTACTAAGCTGCTGTTACAACCTAATAATGATTATCATCTTAGAAACTGCCTCATCAGTACACCCAGCTTGTCAGTAAATTAACTTTAATTTTCTAATGTTTTTTGCTACTAGAAAAGTCTATTTTTCATTGCTTTACCTAGACAGAGACAATGTCGTTCACACTATACTGCACACATTCACTATATAATAACATAGCTACTCATAGATTCCCGACTGTTTTCCACATCAGATTTTGTGTCAAACATCTACACACAAGCAGAAAAAAAACAACTTTCTTGTTCAAAACATTGCTACAACAACAAACTGTTGTAAAAGTAGGATTTTTAGTAAATGTAATAGGAAAAGATGCTGCTGAAGAAAAAATTAGAACAGCCTGTAAGACAACAAAACAGCAAAACACATTGATCCATTATAGGAAATGACTCGAAATGCTTGGTTGCCAACCGGACACGACCCCATCTCAGAGGTGAAGACTCACCGTCCATCTTCCTCTCCCTTTCGAAAGGACGTGTGCATGTGTTGAACTCATCTGCAAAGGAGATTGCAGACATGCTACATTAAGTGCCCAGCAGTTTGGATAAGATGCACATTTCTGTAAGAAAACATCTGGCCTGTAGCCCCTTGGAGGAAGAATTCAAAAGGCTGTTGTGTACTCCATTAAAGGATGGAAACAGTCCCAGTAAACAGGCACCACAGTCAGACATGAAGATGCTGTGATGGGATTTGCTCTGCCCTGATAAATCTTCTGAGGTGATTGCTCCTTCCTCATCGGTCCCATCCACGATGAAGGTTCAGATGGCATCTCTGTCCTTCAAGACTCCAGTGTTTTAAACATCATTTCTTTATGGGCAAAGGCACCTTCAACAACAATATTTCAAGACACACTTTTCAACATAACGTTCCTGTTCTCTCTACTTTTCTCTGCTCCTCCACCTCCGAGTGACCCAAATTATATTGTATATGCAGCTGGCAGCAGACGCACGCTTCCCCTCGTCCTGCACGCTGGAACAATTGTGTTTCATTGAAAATTATGATTTCCCACAATCACCCTGTTCAGCAGTACTGAAAGACCCTCCTGTCAGCACAGGATCCTGTAGATCCCAGCTCCCAGTGCAAAGGTCAGGGCCACTGGTGGACGGTCTGAAGCGGGAACTGCGATAACGAGCGGAGGACACGGTCACTGTCAGAGTAATCCCCTCTGCTTTCTGAGGTCAGCCCCTGCAGGAAGCAGAGCAGGGCCGAGCAGGATGCATGTGCAGCGCAGGTCATCTGTCCAAAGTTCACCTGTAGTCACACATGGACTGTTGGCAGCACCTGCCTGGACAACAGAGACGTGCGCTCAACGTGAGTGCAATCAAATGGTCACTGACTGAATTTTTTTTTTTGATGAATCATTAAAATCCAGATGGTGGGTGCAGATAATACCTGCAGCAGGACCACTGAGAATGGACTATGTTATACTTATTAGTCCTTTCTTTTCTCTTTTTCTCCTTGAGGGAAAAGCTTAAGTAAAGCCACAGGACCCTAATATTTGCCTTTTTTTAGTACCGTGTCCAGCCGTTAACACCTTGATTCCACAGTCAAGATTTTCTTCATGTTGATGATGCAAAAATCAAATCTCCACCGCCAGCACGCTAACCTGGGTGGAGTAGTAGATACCAGAGCTCAAGTATCAATCCAGAAGAGAGAATCTTGGCTCAGCTCATCCCCACTAATCACAATTAGTTCTTCATTTAAAATGTTTCGGATTTCATCCTAATCTCTTGCCTGTCATGGCCTGTTAGAGTAATTGTGCTGCAGAATTTTGCAGGTTTTGTTTGTAATAATTACTCAAATGACCACACCCCGAAACATATCAGGAGGTTAGAGGAAAAACAAAAACACCCTGTGACGCAGAGCCGAGGGACTCTTCACGGGGTGATGCATACGGCTTTCCCTCTATTACCTGCTTATTTTAGCTCCACCATTTGGTCAGTGACTAATGGGGCCGGCGGTGGAGGCATGTTGACTCAAGGCTTTATGCATAGCCCCACAGTTGTTTCTCAGAGGAAACTGTGGTTTCAGTGGGAGTTCTCCATGTTAATCATGGATAACTGGTTGCTTTCACTCCCACTGCAGACAAACCGCACGGCTGGTGCTGACGGGAGCCGCTGTCCAACTCTTCTGGGTGACCTCAACACCTGTACAAAAATATTGTCGTACCATCATCGCCAGTGTTCACGTTTGAAATGATCACCGAGCCTGAAGTATCAGATCCGGCAGAAGTTGAATAAAAAAAAAGATCACGCATGCTGAAAGGTGCAGATGGAAATTCACTCACGTTGACACCACTCAGCTGACAGGGTAATAAATTAGGAGAGTAAAGCGAACCCGCACCAGCTTCCCCTCTCATAATATTCTCGATGCTTTGACTTTGATCACATCAATGTTCTCATGAATGAAATTTAAACCTGCCTGGGAAAATTTTCCCCTCAGACTTTTTCCAAACCCAGACATATGATTTGTGATTTATTTCTATCTGTTTGTATGTGTAAAAGGCCTGATGGATTGCAGGCCTGTCTTTGCCTCGCATGCCTGTTATGTAATCTTTGCCCTGACCCCAGTCCCAGGGAGCATTTTCGTCCTTGGAATAAGGGGATCGTTTTTTTAAGACTCAGCTGTGCAGGTAGCCGTGTCCCCAGGTAAACTCTGAAGGCAGCATTTTTATTTGGTGTTGATATTCAGTATGGTAATAATTTCATTTAAACTGATTCAGTCTGTGTTGTGAGACCTGCCTATATTTGATTCTTGTAAAATTCCCAGCATCAGCAAACGTGAGTGTGGGTTTTCCAGCTAAATCAGAGTGTAAAGGCCACAGAAGGCCCTGTGCTGGTTTTGAAACGGATATTTCCATTTCTCCACCCAAACTTTCTGGTGCCCCGTCCAGCTAAGCACTTATCTCATCACATTCTGGTGCAGATCCAGCTGGTGGAGTTACAGATACTGTATCGCCATCATCGGAAGAGGGGCGCCTTTCCAGGATGCCTTCAAGTCTCCACCCTGGAAGACAGAAGGAGACAGCATCGATCAGCTCAACGCGTAGACGTGTTGCTGACAGCACAAATTAGCGGCAGGGTTGTGCATGGAACCATTTAATCCAGTCAGATGTCAGGATGTAACCCAGACGCACACATCTGAAATAATTCCATGGACACACACACACACGCACACACACGCACGCACGCA
>BJFM01001104.1:0-54820 GCA_016586285.1 Arothron firmamentum | reverse complement strand
GAGTTGTGTTCTTGCTGAGGTTATAAAATCCGCTTTATCTTGGCTTTCTTCTGAAAATTTTCCTTGTGGCGCATTTGTAGTTCCTTTTTAAACCAGTGTTACATACCTCTTAAAAAACATCCCCCCATTCATTACCGTCAGAGCAGCCTGACACATGACCAGCGTAGACACAGCCTCAGTCAGCATTTTTAAAATGTCTTCTACTCCTGACCTGCCTCGCACCAATTCATCCGGCGGGTGATCAGAGCTATGCTGAAGTGGAAGATATCGAATCGCCTCCCAGGACACCACATCTTCAGACGTTTTTATTCTGGCTCCTGAACCGCAGTGACCACACTGCTTTCTGTGTTTCCTAGGTCCTGAGTTCATAATTTCAGAACTCTGGTGCTAAAACAGACACACTGGCAGTACCACTCGTCCCCTGGAGGTGGGGTTTTTTTCTCAGCTCTGGGCGAGTAAGGAGAGGGTAACGTGACATCTTTCAGCTTATGAAAATCTCTTAAAAGAAAATAGATGGAACTCTAGCTCCACATTATCTGTGTAATATTTTAATGGTCGGATGACTTTCTCACTAACCTTTACGGGTTTCAGCTTTGCCTCTGGGCCCAGTTGTTGCAGTATAAGCCCTATTCCCCTGGGGGTGGGGGGGCTTCTGAATCCATCCATCTCCACTTCATTTCATTTTACCGAGACTCTGGCTGCTACTAGTAAGATTTCTGGAAGGCTGTCCAGACAGAGAGCGTGATTTAATCCAGCCTCTGTGGCTGGTGCGATAAGCCCCCAGACACACCCAGATTTTCACAAGGGGAAATAATCTGCCAGGACCCACAATTATCCAAGTCAAAACGACTGGAGATGCTTATCAAAGAGAGACTTGGTCTTAATTGCTCACCGATGTTCGGCCTTATGTGGCCACGTGCTCATGAAGAACTTGTTTCTGAAGAAAGGAGCTTATCATTAAAACACTCCACATGTTGCTGTGACTGGGCGTTTTCCTGTTAGTACTGTTGCAATATGGGAGCTACACTACTGGCAGGTCTTGGTCAGAGTTCATATTTGTATCCTTCATTCGAAAAAATGCTATCAATTACTAGAGGACCAGCTCAACACAACATCTCCAATACATTTTTAAATATTTTGTCATCTTACTTTACTTTTAAAGCAACAAAAAGTGATGTGTTACGGTCTTTGGTTGGAGCCAGACTAGATCTTTCCAGGAAAAAGATAAATGTTGGTTTTTTTTTCTAGAATCACAAATGATTCATTTAATACAAGATAAAGCGTTTTAGGTAAAACCAAAGATTAAAAAAAAAAGAAGGAAAGAAATGAAAAAGCCACATTACAAACAAGCTGTAATTCAGCTAAATGAGTTCAATATAACTGTGGCTGGTGTCAAGTTATTTTTGACACTCATAAAATCACATTCACCACCATTGACATGGCACAGTAATGTGGTCATGAAGAACACACACACACACAACAACAGTATTATGAAAATAACTTTGGGGAGCCTCATTATATTTACTGCAGTATACCGAAGTTCAGGCCTCAGGATTTTATTGAATAGACGTGCAGGGACCTCTGAATGATGCATGAATGAGTCGTTTCTGCAGAAAGCCAGAGTAATGACATGTGTGACTACTCAGGGACGTGATCACTTGTGTTATAGATGGTTTAGTGCTCTCACTGGGTGGCTGAAGAATTAATTATTTTGCCACCCACTGACAGATCTTTCACCTCCTAAAATACACCACGTCTGCTCAGCAGGTCCCAATTCTAAATTAGACCATGCATGTGTTCCCCAGACGTAGGTCAACGATGTGCCAAGATCCCCCATCCACTTGTAACAACACAGACCTAAAATACCCCATTAACCCCATCAACATATACCCAAGATGATCAAAAGAAGCCAGATTAGCTCCTTGCTGTTGTCTTGCATTCCTGAGTGACCCACATTTACTGTCAGGTCTTGAAGCCATGAGCTAAAGACACGAGTCGTGGGTGTCTCGAAGGTTCTTGAGCAGGAGCTCCTTAGAATAGACGGTGAACTCTCAGTTGCTGCAATCTGTGGGCTGTAAAATGTGGGGCACCACCTGTTGTTGAGCTTGTTGCCTAAAAACGTCTCCCACTTCACATTCTCAAACTCGCTTTCAATGACGACTTCATTCCTGAGCGGGGCCATCCGCAGTTATGAGGCGAAAATGCTGGGAAGTAGCTGAATAGTCCTTGACCCCTTTTGTAGTGAACGGTGTGTTGTTTCGCATGGGTGCTTCTTAGCAAGCATGCTAAAGTGCATGTCCTGAAAACACACTCGTAAATCACGTCTTCCCCTGTAGCCAGCAGTGTTCGCAGTTGTTGAGCAGTATAATGTTTTCATTGTTTCAGCTGCTGTTCACTCAATTTGTCAGATTTTTTTCATTCCATTTATGTAGACGAATGCTCCTCAAGTCCAAGTGCAACATCTGAGATCAGCAGCTTCAACACTTCCCTTTTTACCAGCCATTATTTTGGCCTACTTTGGCTTTGCTACCCTGACACTAGCTATGTTAAACTTGTAAATATAGCATAAAAGATAGACAATAAAACACAAACACTTTGCATCACTAAAAAGAATAACAGATCAGTTGTGTTGCATTTGTCACCTGTGACTCTGATGGCTGTGACTGATCCAAGGCCTCAGGGGCTTGGACCCAACAAGTGTTGCAGTGTGACCTAGAAAAGGATCCACTGCTGGACACCTTTACCTCTCTGTTGAAAGCCAAAGCTCTCCTTCCAGCACTTTGTTTCAGTCCATTTTCTGTTTTAGCTGCCATAAGCCAGCACTCCAACCAGTGAAACATGGATTCTGACTCTGGAATTCTCAGACAAATCAAAATGAAACATGAGCTTTGCCAAGTTAGATGTGTGCTGAGCCGTAAGTGCTGAGAGGTCTGGGGAAAACTCATTTAATATCACAAACGATTACCTCTTTCCAACTTTGCTTAACACCGCAAGGCCAGCAAAAGTAGGTTGCCTGTCTGAAAAATATTAGTTGGGATGCACTGTTTTCATGTGGAGATTTATAGACAGACATAATGAAAGCAGCCTCTGAGGTTGGTGTATAAATCAGCTGTGGGCCATGCGTGGCTTCGTAGTGCCTCGCATAAACACTCTTCGGGGTTCATCATGGAGAGTTGGCTACGTAGCTGATTTAAGATGTAAACAACAGGCCTTCTCCGAGGATCTGGGTCACCGCATTCGTGCGTGTTTCTGGCTGTGTGGCGGTGAAGGGGATCTTTGGATAAATCCAGAATTTCCTCGTCTGTCTCCGAGGCTCCCGTTTCCCTGGGGGCAGCTTCCTGGCACTTGAACAAAGCCGCGTAGCTGCACCTCTTTATGGAGCCTGCCCAGCGCACATGTGCTGTGTACGGCAGTAAATATCACCAGCCTGCGTCTGTGACTGACTGTGATTTACAGTTGCCTTAAATGCGACAAGGTTTAGCTGCAACAATTTATAGAAATAATCAGATGCTGATGAGTGAAAGGGGACCATGCCGGCGCTTTGAGACTTTGCTTAAGGGGGCCCTGTTGTTATCAGATACGCCGCGTGGTGATGTTTGGACTGTGGCTTTCAAGGTCCGTAATAACCGTTGCTCTTCTACAGTAATTATTTAAGAACTATCCTCAACATGCTGGGTTCTGGATCCAGGAAAAGCAAATGAATCACTTAAATAATCATGAAATCAGACTGAGAGTTTTTTTTAAAAAAAGATTACAGTATCATAAGGTTTTTGAATTATTTGATCAATTTTGGAATTAAGCTTGGAGTAATAGATATGAAGATAGCATTGCACTAATGTAGAGTTTGATCCAGGAGTTGATTATAAAATTTAATAGCAGATTTGAAGCAAATGCAACCTGAACCAATAACACCTGGTTGCAGCTATTTGCCTGATCCTGATAAAAGAGCTGACTTGCTTTATGATCAAAAGCAAGCAAACTTGGCAGACGTGGTCAAACATCAAACAACTGCAACGGCACCATGCAGAAGCAGGACAGCTAATATTCTTTTCGAGCTCAAAGTGGGGGGGGGGGAACCGAAGCTTGTCATTCAGCTTAAACTCTTGAAAACTGCAAAACACTTTTAACCCACATTTTAACCTGAACGTCAAACTGAAATTTATCATGCTCTGCTCCCTTTTTCTCTTCTTTGCTTCCTCTGCCAATGTCCTTTTTCAACCTTGTTACTTCTACAGTGATGTCTGTTGGAGGCTGAGCTGAGATTTGCTCACCAAATTTGGCTTTATGTGCCTAAGTTTAGCCCTGTATAAACAGCAAAACTTGCTCACATTGTCATTACAGGCCATTATACCTGTAGCGCATTAACTTTAAGTGTTCATACCCTCGACATTATACAGTTTATTTTAGGGCAGACTGAAAATTCATTCATCCACAGAACATACAGCACTTATCTTTTATTAAACACATAATTTCTAATAGGGTCATAGGTCACAATGGGCGCTGAAGCTTATCCCAGCATGTCCAAGGGTTAGACTCAGGAATACACCCGGGACAGACACACATCATTCACCTGCACCTACTGTAGGCGCAATTTAGAGTTTCCAATCATCCTAATGTGCACGTCTGAAAATGTGCACATTAGGATGATTGGAGAACCTGGAAAAATGTGACATGCAAACTACATGTGGAAAGGTTCAGCTCTGGGACTTAATACACCCTGGATGGGTCATGCACATCATTCACCTTCACCTAGGTGAAATTTAGAGTCTCCAATCACCCTAATGTGCACGTTTTTTTACGTGCACATTAGAGTGTTTGGAGAACCTGGAGAAAAAAAAAAGGGGGGGGGGGGGCACATGTAGAGTTCACATAGAAAAGTTCAGTTCTGAGACTTAAGATTAAAAAAAAAAAACCCATCTAACTGCCTTTTTAAACATTGAGCCATGAGCACACTTTACACTTTTCTCACTCAACCGTCACTCGTCCATGGATTACATACCTAGATAGGCTCATGATTGGGGTTATCTCATTAAAAAAACAAAAAAAAACTCAGAAACTGTAAGTCAACAAGAGCTGAGGCAGAGCAGCCTGGACAACTTAAGAGGGAAACGGTTTCTCTATCCAGTGTGGCTGAAGTCAGCTGGATGTTGACCTGCAACATCTCGCCACAGGGCGTTTCACACTCGGTTCCTGCAGAGTCACCAACGTTGCATAGTCCAGAAACAAACAATAAAGGAGACACCATTTAGCCGTTTAGCTCGTCACGGTTTATCATTAAAATGATGGTCGTCCTCCCGGTCTCCGCTTGGTCAGAAAGCATTAGATTGTTTTAAGTTTTAAATAAATAATAATTAAAATAATTAAAACTCTAAGGCCAGTATTTGATTCAGAAAAGATTTTCAAAGTAATTCTGGGTCATCTTTTCAGAGGTCCTCAGGATTGCATCAATTCACCCAGAACAAATGTAAATGGTTCTTTGGGTCACTGAGCCTTAATATTGACATCAAACGGTTCAGAATGAGCTGTTCACCATTGCTGCCATTATCTTCAGAGACAGCCGCGACGAGCTCGTGATGACAGGAAGTCACTTTGCCACTGACGGTAGGAGACGCAGGCTGAACAACATCTGACCGAGCCTAGGAAGTGGGGCAGGAAGCCTGCGGGCCAGGTGTCGCTGTCAGCAATGGAAAAAGCCAGTCATAGTTTGGCGTACTCGGCGTTGCTGGGTGAGCCCCCGCCTGTGAGTCCTCACCACCTTGACACCAGAGTCATTTGCACTTCCTTATGTCACATCCTATCCCAGGAGCCGCCCTGGAGAACCAGGATCGGGGTCAGCAGCTGCACGTGATAGGTGCTGTCTGTTGCCTTTGAAAAAGATGACGTGAGGGGTTTGTCTCCTTTAGCGTCCTGTTCTGGGTGGCAGGAATGTGGCCTGGACTTGATATGTAATGAGACCTGCACAGGCTTGTACCATATTTTAGCCCAGGTGGGACAGGGAAGTCTGGCTGGTAGCCCAGGTGGGGCTACCAACAGCGTGCCTTGACTGTTGCTGTGCTACAGTACATAGATTTAAGTAATCGTTATTATTAGTTACAAAATACTTTTTAGTTTCAATTACAGACTCTCCTTTACACTTATACAGGTTTACTTGGTGGAATAATGTCTAACCTGAGCGTTGTCCATCTTTTCCCTTCTCCGCTGTCATGGCAGATTAGTGAAATCCAGATGTTTTTAAACATGACTGAATCCCAGAGCTCTCCAAGCTGTCTCAGACCCCCAGACTGAAGGTAGGCCCGTCTGGCTGTCTGTCTGAGAGGCACGCGCCCCCCCCCCGGCACTCATATGAGCTCAGCTTCCAGGTCAGGCAATGCAGTCTCACTAATGGACCCACAACAAATGCCTACCGGTAAAAAACATGCCCTTTGCAAGCAGCGGTCAGGCTTTGTTCTTCGACCCAAGTTTTAATACTTCCTTCAGCCCGATGGAATCACTCAGGATGTTGAAGACAAAACAGGGAGTTCATGATCTAGTCAAGCAGACACAATGAGTGATGGAAAGATTTGGTACTTCTGAAGTAAATATCTAGTGTCTTTAATCGCAGATGTTTCTCCAAGACAGGCCCACACAACCGGGCTCAGGGAGTCTCATTCCTCCTGCCTGAAACTTTATTTTTATTATTCCATGATGAAAGATCTCCTCTGGCAAATTGTCCCGAATATAAAAGAGGATCTTTCATCAATTAACCAGGGTCATTGTAATCTGGCACATGGCAGATGTTAGGCCTGGAATTAAACGCTTAACGAATGATACGGTTTTATTGATTTGATTAAAAACTAGGTTTTTTTCCCCCCAAAATCATTTTGTCTCATCTATTAAAATTAATTAAGCAAAGCAATGACCTAATGGCGCATTTTTCTCAGAGGAGTTTCAATTTTTGTGGCGCCACTGACTGTCCTTAGGTTGATTTCATGGTGTTCTACATACACTGATGATGGGTGGGCCTTCAGGCATGTATGTACAATCTCGAATATTAGCTTCTTTTTTTTTTTTTTGCCGTCACGTGTTTATTTTCTTCCGATGGTGTCATTTGACAGGACCCAAGTGAGACGGGGACCCTCTGATACCTCCCCTCAGCAGACCGGGACTTCTCGCACTGTGAAGCGTTACCCATCATCCTCCGCTCCCATTACCTCCAACGCTCTACCCAGTAACAACGGCTTCACCAGCAGCCGCACCAGCGTGCAGAGCTGGAACGGACAGAGGAATGGACACAGCAGCACACAATCCGTTAACACCCACAGGCCCGGCAATGACAACCTGCTGCACGGACACTTCAACAACGCATTATCACCAGCAGGTAAGCTTCACAAATGGATCTGCATTGAGCGTCCTGCTGTCTTCATGAAAAAGAACATTAGCTGCAAGGAAAACAAGTAGAATCCTTGGATGCACTTGATTTTCCCACTGTCACCGCGCCCCACCACATCTGTGGCCTACATCAGGACAGACGGGCAGATGTTTGCTATCAGCAACATCTAAGCATGCTTGTCTGTGTGTGTCCTCTGCTGATCCACACTGTAAGGAGCAGGAGTGTGTCCCTGAGTGTACAGTTACTTTGATATCTCCTGTCACCTCTCCGACGTGACAGGTGCTGAGCCCAGTTGCCCCAACGAAAAGAAATGTGATCCCTAATTTCGACACTTCGCCAGCCTCCCAGCCACTATCCAGCAGACACAGCTGTCTGCTCTTCATGCTCTTCTCGTTTTTCAGCCTACACCAGAGTAACGGCTTTTGAACAGGTTCCCACCATTACACAACATTCACTTGCACTCACGCTGCCTTTGTCTTCCTCACTCATACGCACATCCAAAACACGCTCTCCTAAAGATAAAGAGCTTACCTAATAGTACTCTCTCCCTCATTTGCTGGCCCGTGGCACATCAGTCATCCTGCTACAGCTTGCCACTGGCCAGTTGTTAGCACACACCCTCACACACTTAAATAAACCTCCCTTTGCCCAGAATGGGAGTGTGTCACAGTCAGGCTGAAAGAGGAAAGATGAAGCTCGTCTCCAGCACGTTGTTTCTGCTGCTGCTGCTCCTCATGCAGGTGTGTGTGTGCTTCCCAGGGGCCAACCTGACCGCCAGCCTGGACCGCATCAAGATCGTCTTCACGCCAATGCGGTGCCGCAGGGTGTGCAGCGGCAACCGCTGCTACAACAGCTGCGAGAAGGGTGACGTCACTACAGTCTACAGCGAGACGTCGCAACAGCAGCCGCCAAAGACCCAGGGCTTCCGACTCTGTGAGTATCAGCTCTGGACTCTCGGACTCTTTCTGTCTTTCTGAACTGTATAACATCCTCTAGTTCTCTGCTCTCCGTATCGTTCTCACTTGTGTCCTGATTCTCACACACTTAACTTTTTTTCCATCCTACTTTTCCATTCCCTTTTTATTGGGTGAGCCTGACAAAAAAAAGTTTCCCAGTGGCATGCTGTCTGTTGTGAATGCCAGGCCCAGAGTGGAGACAGAGTGGTGGAGATGAAAGAATGAGGGCTTCTCTGAAAACTCTGTCACAGAGCAGCAGAGACAGGGTCGCATAGATTAAAACGCGGGCTCTCTAAAAGGGGGCCTAATCTCCCCTCGCACACACACACGTGGGGCCGGTGGTCCCACGCTCCCAACACTTAGCCCCATCTCTTTGCGGTTTACACCTCACGCTCGGCCCCGCTGTTAACCATTTAACGTGCTCCCTGGGAGAGCAGGAATGAATGAAAGAGGAGAGGGAGATGCAGAACGAGAGAAAGAGTAGCAGCATGAACAGGATTTCATAGGGATTACATTAAACCTTCCATTTATCCAGGGGGCTTTGCTCCAAATTCACACAGGAGTATCCATGGGAAGGGAGGGGACGATCAATGCCAAGGGCAGGGTCGTACCCTGACATGTTTCTTAGCTTTCTCATCAGATGTAAGGGTCCAACCAAGGCTCAGACTAATTACCACTTGTGGATTAGAGGGTGTACATACCACACACACAAACATATAAGTCCAGCCTAGACACAGTTCACATGAATATTGTCACACACCAGACTGTTTTTAAAGGTCCAGACTTATGAAACAGGCCGATGTTTCAGATTTCATGCCCTTTATTGGGGTTTTGGAACAAGGTTTAGATACTCTAAACAATTCAGGATCCTGATAGAGGCCTTTTCTGGCACATTTACTTCTGCTGGAGGAACAGTATTTCCGTTTTTTTCCTGCCCATCCTTGTTTAGTATTCTCAAAGTCTTTCTTCAAATTGTGAAAACAGGTTGGGAAGACAGTACTTTCCATTCCGGCTTTCATCCTGTTATTCCTCGGCTGTGCGTGTTCATCAAGGAATGTCAAGTGGACAGCAAACAGTTATCTCATGCTGTTGTTATGTTCCTTAGACAGAGCAGTAAAATCTGGCTGGATAATTACAACAGGCTCTCCCTGTGCACATCCTGAGTACAACACTTGCCATGAGGCCTGATAATAGATCGGCCTGAAGTCTGTTTATTGGGTGAGAAGTGTGCACGCATGTCTGTATGTGCGGCTGAGATGTTGTTAAATGGTTAGACGGATAAGAACTCACAGTAGGTCAGCGTCTAAAAATAGTCCCTTTCCTGTGCCGGACTGGGACTGGCCTGGCATCGTAGAGGAAAGCAGACAATTTTAACTATTGTTTGATGCCCAAACTGAGTTTGTGTCTCTATGTGAACAGTATCGCTCTGTCTTTCTCATTTATTTAAAGCCTGATTCTATTCTGTTTTCAATCACATTCTCAGCCGTTAATCTGAGGCATTCCACAACTCTTTATTCTTATTGCACCCCTCCCTCTCTCCTTGCTCCAGTATGACTCCAGTTAATACTGTATGACAGGATGCTCATTCCCTATATGCAAACAAGACAGCCCAGCATCTTTCTGGTCCATGTTTTTTTGTTTTGTTTGCTTTATTTAGAGCTTTGCTGCTTGTCTCAGGGCAAAGATGATGCAGCTCCAAGCATGTTTCTCACTTGCAGCTCCTTTCATCTCAAAGTATGTGGGCCATCTGTTAACTGCAGCAGCTTTTACAATATCGCCAATCTGCAGTGTATGGTGGCTGGAAAAGAGTTGTGTCAGGTTAAAAATCCGCAGAGGGCAGCGTAAACAGGTACACAGGATTCTGTGTTGCTACTGACTCGTAAGAGTTTTTCTCTTCAGTAAATCTCAAAATTTCACCAGACCGGAAATTGTGTCTGATTTTATAGTGTGTTTATATGATAGTTCTTTTTTCTTTTTTTTTCCTGATCAAAGTGACTGTTCCAAATACTGCCAGTGTACTTTAAGTGTTTATTTTAAATGCTAATAACCCAAAAGCAGTAGCGGTGACTGGAAGACAGCAGAAAATACCAGTAAAGGAGGTCTCAAATGTCCAGGCAGTGCTGTGTCTCTGCTTTAAGGAAACTTTATTAGCGTCATGTGGGATGAGGTGTCCAGTGGTGCCAGAATAGACAACAACGTGGCCTTTGCTGTTTGCAAACAAAGCCTGTCCACATAAAACTCTGCACATGCCACTTCTATTAGTGCTTCTCCTTCTGTTTCTGATTACATGGATGCGTGTGTACGAGGACCCATAATTTTGTACAATTGAACGTGACGTGCTGAATATTTTCAAACTATATAATGAATCTCGTGCTTCTGTTAACCACGTCGCTTCCCTTTCAACAGTCTTCTGTCAGATACCCTGTCTGAATGGAGGCAGATGCATCGGCAGGGACCAGTGCTGGTGTCCCTCCAACGCGACGGGGAAGTTCTGCCACCTGCCGGCTCCAGTCCCCACAAAACCCACCACACAGGGCCACAAGGACGCTGGTCCCCAGGGGCAAAAACCTCACTCCCACTCTATGTACACTTTGCCCCTATCCAACCAGCAAGGTAAACTTCCAGTAGGTCCAGTCTGGCAGCCTTTGCTACAGTGGCATTAAAGTTATCTTTATATATATATTAGAGTAGTGCCTTTGAGATTAATTTTGCTGCATTTCAGTTGTTTCAACACACATTGATTCATGCCGGTTGTTCCACTTCAAATTAAATTCCACACAAGCCCATCCCTTGTCTCTGAAGGCGGCTTATCATGCAGCACTCTGCCTTTACTGGCCAACAGTGAAGGCCAGACTATTTTAGGAAGATTAAGTAATGGATGACGCAGGGGCAGTCTTCATATCCTCCTGCGAATACTGCTTTTATCAAACAGGAGTGGATATAAGAACCAGAGTATCAACATCGTGACCTTGTAAAAGACAGAAAAAGAGAAACATTTGTTCGCTTTCAGCATTTTTATCTCATCCTTTCATCTGATTCAGCAGTCTCTCAGAGAGCATTCTTTCTTCCCATTCCAGCTCTTGGATTGGATTTACTGGTCAATCAAAATTACATGACATATCCATTGTATCGTCATGTCAATGGGATGTGCGTGCCTCAGACAGGCAGGGAGGTTGCTTTGTGCCCGGGCCTGTTGATGAAGTCTTATTTTTTTATATTTTTTCCTGGACTGTCCCGGCCGCCTGTGTGATTTATGACAGGATTGTGGGGAGAAAAAAAACCAACACAAAAAACCCTGGCACTCCCTGAAGATAGATGCTGGCTGTGAGTTAGAAGGACAAAGGCACTCATTCTCCCCATCACAACATCTGTTCTACTCCACAACAAATATTTTCGATCCTTAAAGATTTGATTAAAACCAGCTAATCTGAAACACTTTGTTATTGTTGCTTTGTAGAGTTTTTCTGCTCAGCAGCTTGGTCGTAAATCCAGTTGTGCAAGTTTATTCTGGATGACATCTGATGTCTCACACACTACAGGTTTTGTGAAGGACATTGCTCCAGCATTTGTTTACAACTCGGAATCTGCCACTGCTACCATCCGCATTATTCGGTTAACTGTGGATCTGTCCTTCTCCAGTATCTCTCCATCCATCCTTGGTGAATGTCCACATTCAGCACCCTCCGGAGGCCGAGGTCCAGATCCACCAAGTAGCCCGTGTCCAGCCTGGACAGAGACTGGTCATCACAGAGGGGGCCCACTCAGTGCAGCAGCGCTCCCAGCCAGGGAGCTTGCAGGAGTCAGCCACTGAGCAGGGCAGCAGACACCCACACACCAGTCACACCGGTCATACCAGTTACGATGGTCTCAACGGTCACAATGGTCATGGCCCTGTCAGACCTCACTACCCTCAGAGTGAACATGTAGGAAGATGCTTTCAGGAGACAGTGGATGGACAGGTAAGGAGTCATCTTACCCTGCTTCCTCCCTGTCACATCTTCTCCCTGCCACTTCTGTCTTCCTCCTTCAGACTCTTTCCATTACAGCCACCAGAACATTCAGTTCTTGTTCAGAACAAAGCTCCTCCACTCCCTCCATGTTCTGTTTATTCTGAATTATTTGGTTTTGCGTTTGGTTTTTCTTTTAGTATATTTGGTTGAAACACATCCCAGTAAATATGCATAAGAATGGAGAAGAGAAAAGAGCTGCATCTGGGTCTGGTTATTCTGCACTTGTTTGTTGGTTTGTAACATAGTATTTTCTGATTTTATTTGGTTTGCAGTTGCGCTACGAAAGAATCTTGCTGTTGGCATTCTTTGTTTGCGTGGAAGCTAGTTTCATAGGGAGTAATAAAAAACTCATCAGTGCTTTTCCAAAAAGACCTGAGTATGCAAAACCCCAGTCCCTGTTCTCAGGCTCGCATGCACAATGCTGTGTTATCCAAAAGAACATCCTGTCTGTTGTCTCTTAAATTTTATAAATTCAATTCTCCAAAAATCTCCTAAATAAGGTCTGATGGGAATCTCTTTTCACAATTGGCCAAGTGACTTAATGAGGCATGCGAAGAGGTTCTTAGTCGACTTTATATTCTGTTCCAACTAACTAGTCTCAGATGTGTGTTTTAATTTGTCCTTCCTGACAGGCTCACACACACACACACACACTACACGTGTCACAACCAGGCATTATTTTGCAGGCAAATCAGCGTCCGTGCACAAACATGTCAAATTTGTGCCTTATGTTGAAGACAGATGTTTATTTTGCAGTGTGGTAAACCTCTGCCCGGCCTCACCAAACAGGAGGACTGCTGCGGAAGCATCGGTGCCTCCTGGGGGCTAAACAAGTGCCATAAATGTCCAACCAAACCAGGTAAGCCATTTGTACCCGACCAATCACTTCTGACCACAGCGTTGTTCCAGACGGTTCCGTAACACACTCAGATTTAAGATATTAATCCAGACTAATTCCATTCATTCTGTTGTTAATTTTTCCTGTTGTGCTCTTGCTGTGTTGATCACTTCTTGCACTATTATCCGTGATGTTTTTGGGATACCTATTCACTCTTGCAGGCTTTTATAGGATTGAAGGATTCAAGGAGCTTTATTGTCATACTGGTACACGTTTGCACATGAGACAGTACGAAATATCACTCTCAAGGTCTCAGTTAGCCCAGTAGATCTAAGCTGTGTAGTTGTTTTCTCTTACTCTTATACTCTTATTACACAACAGTCCTCTTTGTTTGATTGCGAAACATCCTCTTCTCTAAAACCAAAACCAGCGGAAGCAAATAAAAATATTTAGCTTGAAGATGAGGCTTTGGTAGGAGTGCCACCCAGTCTGCGAGCCAGTCGAGCCAGCATGCCTCTGAACGATCAGGCTCTCGCTCTTTCCCAACTCGAGCTGCGGTAGGTTGGAGAAACAGCAGCAGGGTGGTTACATGACAGCAGGCGAGGTGGGCGGCGATATCCTTCACTGTAGGTGGAGACTTTAGTCGGCCTGACAGCTCGGTGTGTTTTTTTTGGAGGCCTCGTGGGAAGCGGCTTTTGTGGCACAAATGAACACTCGGCGATTTCCTGACACTCATAAATGAAGTCTCACTGCAGCCATGCCCGTGTCTGAGCAGCTCCTAATAGAGCGCAGACGTCACTGATCCCCATCCTGTGGAAGATGCCAGTTCTAGAATCTGCAACAGATTTCAGGTCCTCCTAAGCCACAGTCTCTTTTTTGCCTCTAGTTCTTTTCCTCCTTTGAAGTGTGGCAGATGCACAAAGTTCACTCATTTTTGTAGGTGTGCTGGATGGCAGTAGATTGTCGGCCCAGGTCACATTCATGCAGGAATAAGAATGAAAAGTTAAACTGAAGCCATGTAGGATGTCTCGAGGGGAGCTTTAACAGGAGAGATGCTTTGAATTCCTCTGGAATGTTATTGTTCTCGGTTTAAATACTTGGCGAGATCTTTTAGCTGCATTCTTTCCCCACTGGCCAAGGCTTTCGAACGTGTTTGACAGGAATGATAAACAACCTGGACACAGTGAGAAACGGTGTTGCTCTTTACATTTCATGTAGAGAATGGGCCTGTGGTCAGCTCACACTGCAGAGAAAACACTGCCTCTTGTTGGGTGCGTGATCATCCTGTCACGAAAGTCCAGTTTTAATCTAGAGATGCGACACTTTCATCTGACAAATTCTAGCTGGTTCGCAAATATCCTGTTGAAGAGATTCACTGTTGTCCAATCTGTTTTTTAATAACACTTATTGATGATGCTTTCATGATGACCAGTATGGTTGATCATCACCTATGCAAGAGGTGCACACATGACTACACTATATAGATGTGTATTATTTATTAAAGCACATTGTGGATTTTATGTCAATCTCGCGGCAGCAGGGGAGAACATTATGACATGATGGAGGCAAGAATGCTATCCAATCTCGGTGGGAGTCGAAAGCCATTAGGAGCCCCCTGCCTTTTAAAAGTCACATGGTAAAGATTCCGGGCTTGTAATGAGATCCAGATCAACTGGTCCTCTGATTTTGAAGTGGTACTGTGACAAGAGCCTGGATTTGAATATCAAACAAAGAAATTTAGAACTGCTTTTGACACGATCTAAAAATTTTTCCAACTCTGACAATGAACCGACTGATTAAAAAAAGGATTTTGCACAACAGTTGCACACATTCCACAAGGGGCTTGTGAGCAGAGAGGACAGTGCTGCAACTGGGAAGATGTTTTTGCATAGTGAGACAAGAGTGAAAGCATGGGATGGAATTATAGTAGTACATAGTAGACACTACATTAACAGAAGGAATAACAAACTTCCAAATCAGGATGATACAATTACAGCTTCAGCATTCAGGGGATTTGTATATTTAACTTCTAATTTAATCAGAGATCTAAGGATCCCTGAGCACAGTGAACTGCATTAGCTGTGCCTTGTCTAAGCCATACTGTTTGACTGCGTATAATTGGGCTGGCGCCCTCCCTTTCACTGTTAGTTTCACAAATAATGGAGCTCTACAAGCAGCTTGCCTCTTTATGATTCTCCGCGACTGCAATGGGGGCTTCCCAGGGAGCCACATCAGATGTTCTCGGGGCATAAAGTAACACCTCAGGAGCCTCGGCTTTTTCCTCGAACTCCCTTTCCCTGAAGCGTCAGGGTCATAATGATGTCAATGCCTGAGCACCGCCCTCTTTTCCATGTGTCTCTGTCATGATGACACCACTTTTCTTGAGATTTAAATGAATTAAGTCAGATGAGGCAAAGGAGAAGGAGGGGCCCCACAAAGCTGCGCTGCTGCCTCATCGCTCCATATGAACTCATCTCTTCCAAATGTCCCATTTATTCCCTGGACATTTACTGAGACTTCCACAGAGGGGTCATGGCCGGCGCATATTGCTTTTGATTAGTGCCGGCTGAACACGTACATTTGTTAATGAGCAATGAAAAACAGAGATGCAATGCCTCAGAAACAGTGAGAGAGCAGATGCACTGGACCAAGTCCACAGCAGCCACTCATGATGATTAGAGGAAGACATCACATGTCTTCCATAGTGTATGATTTATTTAGTGTTAGCAACTGGAATGATGAAACGAGCAACAGCGTAGCCAATCAGGGCAGAGCATGCTAATACGAGAAATAAATTCCATATTTAGGTTGCCTTTCTTAATCAGCTGCAAGCTCACATTAGTGCTGTATATTTATTTACTATCGGGATTGTTATGTGGCATTCATTATTATTTTGAACAGGAGATTATGGAGGAATGCGAGTCTGATTTAACGGCATATATTCATGAAGGCTACATGTTCATGAGGAAAGTATTAGGCGGAATTGAACTATTACGACCAGAGATTCATCATTCATGAGCTAAAACAATGAACATAAGTTTTGAGATTTGATATACTCAAAAACCTAAACAATGTCCAGCTTTGTAGTCGCAGCTCAGTATGCGTTCCTTTAACAGATCATATTGACTTAATATTATACTTATATACAAAATTAATAATTCCAGGCACGTAGGAAAACAGTATTCAAAGATGTTATATGGTAAATGTAAATTATTCACTCCTTTTTAAAGTGTAATCGCTTCCCTTCAAGCTGTTTTCTCCAATCAAGCCTTTGCTCTAAGGCCAAGCAGAGCTGGCGCTGCCATTCCAGAAACTCCAAAGCCCTGAAACCCTTCACAGTGATTAAAGAGCTCTTTTTTGGTTTTGTCTTGTGGCACCAGAATGTCCTGTGGCGGCATGTCAAAAAGTAAAATACTGGAAAGGTTCCTTGGCTTCAGTGTAAGTTACATTCACAGAATGACCCCAAACGGAGTGGAAACAGCATCAGTACTCCCCTGCTCTCTCAAACAGTCAGATTTTTCGAGCCACTTTAAGGTAGAAGCCCAACACGAGTGTTGCCTTTCAAGGCTGATCGGAGCTCTGTGATTGATAAACCAGACTCCCCAGTCGCCCTCGGAGGACAGCGCCCAGGATGGGTGGTCTACGCTGCAGTTATACCAGATTACAGCTCAGGTTCCTTCTGTCCATGAACCATTCCCTTCCCTCTTCCTCTTGTTTTTTTTTTTTCTTTTATTTTGCATAAGCCGTCCTTTCATGCAAATGCCGACAGTGCCCCTCTGTCCGGAGCAAAAGTAACCTTCACACTGAAAGGACACTAAAGGGATTTACTCTGATTTGGAAAGACACCACCAAGGATGTTGAATTACACTTTCAGCTCATGGAATTTGAGCAAATATTATTGAACAGTTGCCAGGGGAATGCACAACACAACTGAATGGAGGCGGACTAGAAATTAGTAAAGGGTGACAAAGCCTTTTGTTGAAGAGGGCTAAATGTGCGGACAATTGGAAGTTGCTGTTTGTTCCCGTAGTGGATACAGCCTGATCTACAGTCTTTGTAACCAAGGGTGACGCTAATGATGTGCAGTCAGAGCTCATACTTGCAGACCGACTCTGTATGGCTTGGCTTTTCACACAAACCTCTGTTAGAAACAAAGGAAGAGGCATGAGAATGGAGACATTGTTGCAACCACTGGGGTGACACGCCTTTTATTTTCTCATCTTTTTCTCAGGTAGGGGTAGAAGAGGACAAGTGAGAAATTCCAAAATGGATTCAAGATCTTCTTAAACTTAGAGATAAATGAATTCTTTCTAATGCAGCTAGGGTCCTGGGTGATCAGCACTAATACTCCTTTATGTTAATAACCCTTCAGCTCTAAGCTCCGATTCTGATTCTGAGTTATTTTAAGTTGTTGGTGACCACTGAGGTCCTTGCCTCCAGGCTAATAAGCTTTATTGAGACACCCGGACCTCCCCCACTGGGCTTCCACTGGCATGTGCGCCCTGCTGTAACTCAGACCAGACTTTCCCTGATCCCATCGCTGCGGGAGGGCGTGCCCACCAGCCTACCAAAACAGCTCATTACCCAGAAACTTTGAACGGGGGATTAGGAGGAGTGCGGAGGAGGATGAGGAGGCGGCGGACGGGCAGGAACGGGGCCGTCTACTTTGACACAGTTCCCCCTCTTTTGCTGTTGCCTCATTCACGCTGACCCACTTCAAATTTGTCAGTGTACCTTCAGGTACATTGACCTCGCCTGGTCCACTGTGTCACAGCAGGACCAAAACAAAACCCACCTTTCGGGACCATTCCCAGAAAGACTCCATGTGGCCCAAATTCCAGTCTCTCCATGAACACCAACACACAAACACGGACCTAACAGAATGAATAAATTAATGCATTGCAGCTTCATGTTTTCCTATCACTTCTTTCAACCACTCTCAGATCCCTGACATTTTTTTGTTGTCACCTCTGTTTTCGGCGTTGTGCCTCAGTTCCAGGAAGTTGTAAAGCAACACAGATGGGATCGGATTTTTTCTGGTCGCCGTGTAAAGCCAAAGACTGTCATCACCACTATTGTTTCTGATTTCTGTCATCCCCAAAACATGGATAGGATTATTACACATGACAATGCCAAGGATTAAACGGCTGTTAATCAAGTTCTTTATTTGTTTAATCTTAGAATGTCTCATCCTGAACATGGCTCTCCACAGTAAGACAAAGCCTTGTCTAATAGATTCCAACTGAAGCAAAATCTTTTTTGCATGTCTGTGCTCTAAACGTGCAAAATACAGTCATGGCTATTGGGGTTTTTTTGAGTTTCAAATCTTTCCAGTTAACCTTTCAGATTTGAATTTGAATCGAGTACAGCAGTTGCAAACGATTCTGTCAGACTAATAATTATGCCATTATTCATAAGTCAAGCATATTTTTTCACTCTAAAGTCACAAACATACAGCCCCTGCGTATTTGAGCCTCTGTAGAGTCAGAGCTGAAGCAGCTTTGTGAACAAACACAGTTAAATCTTAAGGCACATGATTTTTATTGCCTCGCCAAAACAAGCAGAAAGGCAACATAGGCCTGTCACCTTCCCTTTAACCCTACAGTAATCATCACTCCATATGAGCACTCTGAAGTGTTCATCTTTTATTTAAGTAGCTCCACACTAAAGGTCAGGACTGTCATGTAGGCTTCCACCACATATTTATGATGTAATCACTTCCATTAGCTCTCCCTCGAGGTTAAGAAGAGGGAAAGTTAGCATTATTTTAAATGGCGTCATGTGTTGTTCTCATATTCTGCTGGGTGGCAGTGCTGTCTTATAAATTTGCTTAATGATGGGCATCTGTTTCCATACACTCTCTCTGGAGACCTCTAGATCCTCGCATTTATTATTTATTTTTTTCACTTTGCCAAGAAGCTCACATCTGTAAGTTATATGATCTTCTGCTGAACGCCGACCCTTGTCGTCTAAATGTATGCTTGTCTCTGTTTGCAGCATATGCAGTGATCTCTAATGGGCAGGTGGAGTGTTCCAAAGGCTTTAAAAGGTTGAATCTTACACACTGTCAAGGTAGGTTATACAACACATGAATGAATGTGTTCTTGGTCCAGCGTTTTCTTCATATCCTCAGTGCTTTGTATTTAAGAGGTTACCTATAACAGCGTTCTCCTGCTTACGTGGACCTCTTACAAGTATTTTTTTTGCTGTACATCTGGCCCCTGTGGGAACCAGGTCAAGACTACAATTAGCCTTGCCTGGGGTCAAAGTTCAGTAGCCTATAAGCAGCTGGGGCTGCTGGTTTAATTGGTTTTTGGTGTGCTGAGTGGAGACTGGTACAGCCGGCTGTGATTAAACGTGGCTCTCTAGGAAGGCAAAGATCGGTTTATTGCTCTCGAATCTTTCAGCTCCACCGTGCAGACGTAAACAAGCTCAGGCTACTTGCAAAAATCAAAAAAATGTCTTAGATTCTGCAGCTCCTAAGAAGCATCCAGTTGAAAGGCTGATTTCACGTGACGATAACCACACGCAGCGTCTCCGCAGATGGTCTTCCTCTACAGGCTTTAAACTATTTGTGTTTGCCGGTGTTGTTAGTATACAGCACTGGAATTAATTGACATGAAGAAATAAACCTCAGCCAAGAGACAGAGGAAAAATGTACTGCTTAATCTGTGAACAATGAAACCGATGCTGACATGTTCACTAACAAAATGTAGCCTTTCTGACAGCCTACTTAAGCCATGTCACTGACTTGATTAATGTTGTCATAATCCAAAAGGCAGTGCTTGCTGAAGCCCGTGGAGTGCAACAACATGACGGTCCAATGAACAGCTCTGATTGCGTTTCCAACGGGCCTCGGTTCCTAGTTCAATAAATTCAACATGTTTTCTGCTCTATGCTGCATGAGTTGACATGTAAAGTTCCTGATTGTAATCAAAAAAATACACATTACACATATTCATACAAAAAAATGTCTATCTCTTGCCATGTTTTTTTTTTTTTTAAATTGTTTGTAGATGTTTCTGCGTTTAATTATAGCGAGGAGCTTAGCCACATTTCTGAAAGTCCCTGTTATTGATCACAGCAGAGTCTAACTAATGTCTAACTGAGAGACAAAAACAGGGGTCTGTGAGTGCAGGTAAATGATGATATCGCGTATTCCAATGGAAGGGAGCGAATTCCTGTCATATTCCATAATAACTTTTGGGTGCACGGGGCATTTGCCCCCTCTGAGGTCTTAGCTCTCAGTGCACGCTGACATTCACCTCAGAAGCTGCTGTCAAGAAATATGGTTGGCTGAGTTTCTGCTGATCATTAAAACAAAAAACCATCTGCGGCCCAAGTTGTAGGTGATATCCGGTGCTGAGAGCAAAGTCATACAACGCATCAAAGAGTGACAGGGTGCAAGTCTTGGAAGTCTTACATAAGTCATTTGACATTTTGGATCAGCTGAATAAAAGCTACACATTATTACATCCAGTGATTTTTGACATTCATCATAACATGCTTAGACCTTCGTATATTTGGTTATGCAGCAGGAATTTGCTTGTGAAAATAGCTTTTCCCCATTAATGGTTACTTTGGCTTTACTCGCCATTTCTGTTTTCTCTCAACCCTTCCTGGTTTGAGACTTTTGAAGGAGTCTGGGTTTGTTTCTGTTGCTTCAACTTCCCAAAGATATTTCGAGGCTGACGCTGCCAACTGCGTTTACAGTGTCCACAAATCATTTTGCATCTGTCTGTGTGACTGACTCAAGAAAATAATGAGTCGTGCAGAGGAAGGTGGCAGCGGCCTCACTTCACTGAGTTTTGAAATGACTTTAATGTGTCAAACCCATCATTGGGTAGATCAACGCTGGGTCTTTACCCCGAGGTTCGGTTCAGACCTAGCGCCAACCTGAACTCTGACCTGATTAGGTACCAGTGAAACCAAACTGATGTCCCTGCACTACTCCTTACTGAATATTGATGCTTTCGATCATAAAAAAGCTGAGAAATGGACAGAGGTGCTACAATAAAGTCGAGACAAATACCTTTAGACAGGAAAGTTAGCACAGACCTGGGGGGAAAAAAAAAGAGCAATGCAGATTAGCAAAGGAGAAACAACTACAATCAACAGAAAGAACAGTGAGGCATTCCTTGGATTTGTTTCAATCCACAGAATTTATCAGCCCCAATCCCCCCATGAACTCACTTTTTCCACCAGGAACCAAACAACAAAACAAGAGCAGATTAATTAGAATGGGAAAATCGGCTGTGGCAGGCTGTCGAGTTCCAATCGTCAAGCAATTGGAAAGGACCTAATGATGTACACTTTGTTTAACACGGTTGAACAACAAACTTTGCATGGTCCCAACGTGATTGCATGATTGAGCCTCTGAAAAATGTCCCCCTGGCTGGCACATTAACTGGCTCGGTTGCCGAAAACTGGCTTAGAGGCTCAGGAGCTCTGGGAGCAGCGAGCAAACTGTAACAGCCTCTGTATCGCTCCATCCGGTGACTCAGGCCGGAGAGAGGAAAATCCTCTTTATGACTTTCACTGACTGACGTCGGCTAAGGATGCCATTAACCTCGTTGGACAGTCAAAAGGAAAGTCGCCGAGCAGGGTCGTAATTTGAAACATTCCACTTTTCCTCTGTGTCCATTAACTGTATTTCTGGGACAAGTCAGGGATTAGAGGAGGGCGTCAGTGAGGTCTCTCTGGGTGTGTGTCTGTGTGTTTAATAGTAAGCATTTAATTCTCTATGCATTTGATTTTCCACAACTGATGTGTGTAATTCACAGACATAAACGAGTGCCTCTTACCTGGGATCTGCAAGAACGCAGAATGCCTCAACAGCAAAGGAAGTTACAGGTGTCTGTGCAAAGTGGGCTACATGTTAGACATTGAAAGCAAGAACTGCGTCTGTAAGCATCACACCTCAGCTCGAAAACAGATGAAAAGTACGTCACTTTGCCGAGCTGGGAAGTTGACTAATCCGCTTCTCTCCTCAGCGGACAAGGCGGTGTCTCATCAGAAGGCCTTATGCTACCGTTCTGTGTCAGCGAGGACGTGCTCCCTGCCGCTAGCCCAACACATCACCAAGCAGATCTGCTGCTGCAGCCGCGTGGGCAAAGCCTGGGGTGCCGGCTGCGATCGCTGCCCCCTACCAGGCTCAGGTACAGTCACCAAAAACCAGCCCGTCTCACATTGCTCAATTTAAATTCAATTCAAGAACCGTCTTGCCATTCATAAAGTGTACCTGTTGGGAAACTACTAAATAGATGTTTACCACTCAGCTGCAAATCAGCTCTCTGCCAGGATTTTAAAGTGGTTAAAGAATAACCAAAAGTGTTTGGTTGGAAAAGGAACAACAACCTAAGAGTTTTCATATTTTGGAGGCTACATAACAGTGGGAGTCAGCTTTGTGTTATCACTCTAATCCTCAGAGAGAAACACCAATAATAGACCAGCAAGGCTCCACAGCAGGAATAAATAGCAGGGCCAAGTAAAACATGGGAAGTAGTTGTCATCTTTTTTTTCATGCCGATCTAATCTTCAAAGTCTGAGAGAAATATGCTGGTTTTATAGAGTGTCTGAACTGGGCAGTGATTCATGGGGATTGTCATAGATCGGATATCACAGACGCGGACCTCCGCGGTACTGCAGAGCCCTGACACAGACTACAGACACGCAGACTCATTTCTAACATTTCTACAGCCTGACAAGCTGTTCTAGCCGTGTTCCGGGCAAAACCAGACCTATTTCATGTGACTCGGTAACAGGAGCCCATTGACTTTCCATTCCTTCTTCTGACCACATTCCCTCCTGTTGTCCCTAAACATATGCAGCTTAAATCCCATCTCGTTTAAATTCATCATTTAGTATAGTATTAAATCCACATTTCCGCCATTCATGCCATCATTTACAGTCGCCACACATCCGTCATCACCGGTATCTCCATTGCAGACTCTTTTTGCTTAGGCAGCTGCTGGTTTCAGGTCAAACAGGGTGCACAGTGCTTCTCGATTGTAATGGATTCACCATCACTGAGGTTTGTTGGGCTCGTACACAAAGAGGCACAGTCTCGCTCCTATTGTCCAATGAGCCAAACCTCTATTAGCCTTTCAGTCACATGCCCAAACAGCTCAAAGATCAGTCAGCGTCATGTGATCTTCTTCTTCCCCTTGGTTCTGTTTGTTTAACTGCACCCTTGTGTTTCCAAATCCCACCAATGGGAATGGGTTCACCCTCTGCTGCATATGTTGCTGACCTGCCTGCTAGCTAGTTCTGTAACACAGCAGTGTTACGAGGAAAAGTCATCCTGTAGGCCTCAGACTAAATGGCAGCATTTTGGAGAAGATGCTCAGGTTTTTTTTTCTGTGGTCCATTGTTTACCTCTGCGTGTGTTCTACACTGCAGATCACTTCAAGGAGATCTGCCCGGCGGGCCATGGGTACACCTACTCGCTCTCTGATGTGCAGATTTCTGTCAGACACTTGGGAGAAGACGGTGTGCAGAGTACAGGTTTGTCGTGGGAGGAGCAGAGTCACCGCTATCCTCAGATCCCATCCTCCCATCCGTCGCTGTCACTGCCATTTGGGCCACAGTATCCCAGCTACCCCCAGATGCCGCAAATACCCCAGTACCCAGAATATCCCGAGACACCACAAGTGCCCCAGGACCCTCTGCTTCCACAGCAGCCCCTCCATCCCTTTCACCCAGCCAGAGAGTCGCCTGAACGGCCTGAAGGTGAGAATGAGAAGTGTCACGATGGCAAATCACTGCCAGGTAACGTTTATTCTTGGTGATGAAGCCGATGTAGCTGACTGTTCTGTGTTCATGCTTATCCAAACATAGTAACCGCCTGCTTGGTTTTTACCACAACCCGTAGAATAAACAATACAGGGCAGTCGACTGATAGACAGTTTTGTGAGAATACAAACATTAACAGGATGTTGTGATCCTGCTCCTAAATAAAAACCCTATCCCCTCTTCAGACTAAAACTGTGATTCTCATCCATCGAAGTAAAACCCTCTCATCATCAGCTCAGCACACACATGCAATCAACATTTGTCAGCATCCATTTAAGTCAGCAGAGTTTTCTGTAAATATATCCCCCTCATTTAGAATGTTTGTGAAGACTTTATTGGCAAGGCTACAGCATTTTGATTTACCTAAAGAGATGATTCTGTAAATATTTAAGAATTTTTGTCTTCATCATCAGATATACCTCTTTTTTTAACTTGCATTTTTCCTTGGCAAGTTATCTAGAATACGGGGAAAGCACAACTTTCTCTGACTGAGAGGATCTACTGAATGTGATGTTAGCAGTGTTTTATAAGAGATAAAGACCTCCAGTGCTGCAGGCGATGTAAAATCATAGGCTGACGTACTGCGCATGTTATGTGTAGTCAGTAATGGTACACGTTAATGCAAACAGATAGTCAATTTCTGCTACTGATTAACCTTTTCTTCTTTATTCCTGTCTCATGCCAGATGTGGAAACTCCAGACCCGGTAAGTTCTCTCATCATGTCTGCCTCTTCGTACATCTTGTGAAATGTTTGTCTTAGAACGATATGCACCAGCTACCTCCACTGGAGGGTTTATTTTGATTACATAACTTCGAACCACATTTTAAGGGAGACGCACGCACACACACACACCTAATTAGGAGTGTGACGACAAGAGCAAACAAACTTTTTGCTCATGGTGTTTTTGACGTGCTTTGTGTGCTCCTTCTCCAGCCGGCCGTTGTGACTGACTCACCGCTGAATTATCCAGGTATTTTTCTCTTGGCTTTGCTCGCACAGAACACAAAACAGCCCTTGTTTCCCCTTAACAAATACCTGAACGTTGCCCTTTAATACTTGCCGTGGGCTCACGTAGCATCACTTAAGCTCGTGGCTTCATAATAGTTTTCAGTCGTGCACAGACATGTGATGTGTTTTCAAGGACAAACTGCTCGCCGCTGCAGCGAGGTAGCAGCCTCCAATCAACCCTCGTCTGCTCGGCTGTCACGCCAGTGAAAACATTAATGTGTCAGACTTGACTCCACTCAGCGAGTCTGGCCCATTTATTTTGGTCATTGTACAGTTTTTAGTCTAGGGGATTATTTTTAAACGGCTACCCACTGAGTGACAGCTGAGGCAGTGGGAGCTGGGAAAACAAGTAACTGTGTCGCAGCGTTGGATGTCCTGGCTCTCACCCAGTCCCGCTCCCTCTTTACAGAGACGCCTCCTGACTACCCCAACATCGACCTGACGCCAGATTCAAAGGGAACCACCCACAAAGATACAGGTAAAACACACATCGGAAGAGAGAAGCCCTTCAGTGTGTGTAGTGAGCAGGGAGCGTGTCTCTACAGATGTTGGCCGAAGGAAGTGCGTCTTGTAACTTTTCATCTGGCGCGATTGTACTTGACCCATTTCTCAGAGCCAACTTGGCTTGAAGATATCCTGCTGTACAGCGGCTGAGAGGGCAAGAAAACAAGAACGTGTGTGCCTCTTGGAAGAAGATGCAAGGAATACATGGTTAAAGTGGTGACCCACAGAGAGCAACAGAAAGGGTGATAGGTACACTAATGAAGAGACAAAAGCTCTCCAGGAATCCTATAGGGCGCCCCGTGTCATTGGAAATGGACCAGAACAGCACTAATGTCAGGCTCCATTGTGCATGACCTCCCTCTGTTCAAGCACTTTGTAAGGTCTCCAAACCACCTGTGAGACCACTACTGCACAGTAAAACCTGGTCTCCCATCCAGGATCCCACCAATAAAACAGCAAGATATGGTTCCATGAAGAGCAACATGTGTTAGTGGAATGCGAGTTCTTAGACTTAAAGTGTCTGTAAAGTCAGTTAACCATATGTCAGAATTGTTGTATGATACTTCCTGAGCAATGACTCTCTGTGGCTTTTCACAGGTATCAACAAGTGTGCCCTCGCCCCCGCCATATGTGGCCGCGGCAAATGTGTTCCTGTGCAGACCGGCTACACCTGCCAGTGCGAGCCGGGATTCAAGCTCAGCGCGCTGCAGACCAACTGCATCGGTGAGCGCCAGTAGGACAGAGAGGTTACACAAGCTTGGTCCATCCCCGCAGTGAGATGTCAACGCCGAACATCACAATATGAAAAAGATCCGTTTGTTTATGCCGACTCGTTCCGTGATGCTTGACAACAGCACAGTAGCCATCCAAAAAGCTGCCAACGCTGCAGTGTTCCCTTACCTCATGGTGAAGGCCTTGGCTCGGCATTGCCTCCGCTGGGCTACAGCCTACGCTGATTGGATTCAAAGTCCCGACTTTGGAAATAAACAGTGCTGGAATACGGTGTTGCCTTGAGTTTGATCGCTTTTCCTTCTGTCCTCCGCTGTCGCTTTCTGTTTCCTGCTGCAGATGTGAACGAGTGTGACGCTGACCCGTGCGAAGGGAAGGGTCGCTGCATCAACTCTTACGGTTCCTACACCTGTCAGTGTCACAGTGGCTACAGCCAGGTATTCACGCAGAACAGGAAGTTCTGTCAAGGTGAGTCACTCTAAATGACAGCAACGGCCACGACTTTAGAAAAACCACCCAGACTGCACTTTGCTCTCTGTTAGGCCACCTTAAGATCTTGTCTGTCAACACCATTCAATAAGAAAACATTCTGTTCTACTGAACGTGGAACACAATAGTCACTTTCTTTTTCGTTCTCCTTGCTTTTCATGTGAACTGGCAGACATTAATGAATGCAGCATGCCCAACAAGTGCCAGAATGGCCAGTGCGTCAACACAGAGGGATCCTACACCTGTGAATGCAATAGCGGCTTTGCCAAGTCCTGGAGAGGCCTATGCGAAGGTGACATGCATGCACAAGCTTCTGTGCACACGTGATTGCCACATAATGGCACAATCCTGTCCAGACCTATTTGTTTGCTTCCATGATTAAAAGGGGGGGTAACAAAATAGCGATATTTTCCTTCAGCTGAGCCAAGGAACAAAGCTGTTCTTGCTCCGGGACTATAGGTTCGCATGTAAATAATGACTCTTTCTTTGCATCATTCTGCTTGAGCAGATGTAGATGAGTGCAGAGATCCCAGATCCTGTCCCAAGGGTGTGTGTGTCAACACAGCCGGCTCCTACCAGTGCCAGCTTTGCAGTCCAGGGTTTAGGCCTGCTGATGACAGATGCGTGGGTAAGGCAATCCCACATACCACTGTAGCACAGCAGCACCGCCACCACCGCTCACACTCGTCAGGGTGTTTCCGACCACCGCGTGGAAATACACTGGGTTTCCCTCCTGGTCGGCGAAGTCTTTCTGTGTTAGGTCACGTTTACGCATACGAAGCAGCTGCTGTCAGTTCCGTGGCCGCAAGCTGCGCTGTTAATGACTTCTTGACAGCTTTTGATGCTGCGCAGTTCGTGCACCATGTCTGCATGACACGGAGACACCCACAGCTGATGTGTGCAACGTGTTATTAAATAAGTCGCATTTTAAGCTTCAAAAAGACCAGATATTGGATGTTTTATGTCCAACGAGGGACAAGTCATAACCGCAGCGATGATGGCATGCACAGCTCTCCACCCTCTCTCCATTCAGTTTTTCCACATAAGATATATCAACCTCTCCAACCAGCCGGGTCTTCACATCCCCAACGTTGTTGAAACACATTTACTGTGTTATTGCTGATCTTTCGATATCGCTGGCCCCTGCAAAGAGATTGTTTATAATACTTCAATTTGGGAGAGTCCAAATATTTTCTCTTGGCCACAGCCTTAAGCAAACAGCCTATTATTGTTGGACGACTCTGGCCACTGTGCTGTTGGGCCCAGCGGAGGCCACTGAGGCTGCATTACCACTCCCGGGTTAGGTGCTGAGCAGTCACGGGAGATGTATGAGGAGGTCTGAGGGGTCAATTCCCAGCTGCCGAGAGGTTGTGACGCGTAGACTAACTCTTTCACTCACTCATACTGTTGATTGCGGCCTTCTGTAGAGCTGTCAAGTATCCGCTTTGAGAGCACAATCACTGAGTTGGGTTTATGCAAATACATGTGCAGCTCCAAACTTGTACGTGGCCAGGTTATATAACAGCCTGAGTCGTGTTACTGACCACATCCCCTCTCAGTGATCTCGTACCCCTATAATTTGTTTGGAAACCCAAGCTTCTGGCTATTATTATTGTTATTCCAGAGATGCGAAAAGCTGAAGGAGAGAAGATGGAGAAACTAACGCGCCAACATTAACTGTAGCTGTGAGTTGATATTGGTGTATATTTTATATTCAACTTCTCCTGACATCTGAGGCCCGTATTTACAGGAAGAGTTCACCTTTTACTGTAGTTTATCCACACAGGTTAATTAGCCTTTTGCTGAGTTTTGAAGCCTGCAGAGCTGCCTGCCTTCTCTCACGTATAATGAAAGAAGAAGGAATAGTTTGTGGTGCTCGTGGTGCCAAACAAAGCGCACGTCGGAAATTTTCAACAGCACCGTCTTTGTCCAGATATTATGACTCATTTACTCAAGATAATCCCCAGACCTTATTGTCAAAACTATTTGTTTAAAACCAAATAGAGAAGCAGTAAGATCAGAAGGAAACGTTCCTCTGCCCATGAATCAGTGCAGCTTTCTTAACTTAATTTAGATTTTTTTTTCCTCATTAAGGAATAGATACAGGCTTTGGCATCTGAGCACCAAAAGTCAAATGCTATAAAGCCATTATATTTAAAACAAGGCAGAAATCTCAGCTGCCAGCATGTTCCCATCAAAACACATTAGTTATACTACATGTAAGAGTAGAAATGGGTATTTTGGAGTCAATTACAACTTATTGTTGCCTTCCTCTCATGACCATGCATAGATTAACTACACAGAAACATGGAATCTGTTAAGCAAAAACTGTCTTGACCTCATGCTTGTTCAGTTTTAGTGTTATTTTAGAATCAAACATGTGCCATAATGAAGTAAAAACCCTTAAACGACCCGTGTGTATGACATGGTGCAGCATGATAGATTTAGAAGTTTATTTCCATCTTTATCAGCCTTCTTTCCACCAAAAAAAAAACTGCAATTCTTTGTTTCATATATATTCTATTGTTACATAATCCAAAAAAAGACACAAGCCACAGGACATGAAGAATTAAAAAAATAAAATGTTAAAGGGAAGCAGGGAATAATAGAAAGATTTCTAAAAAAAAAAAAACAAACAGGAAAAATAGCTCATCTCTGTAGGTACACCAATATTATTCATTCCATATCAAACTGGGAAATATAAATAGTAACTGAGAGCAGTGAGGGCGACCCTGGAGCTAAATGTTTTTACTCTCTGCACACTTCTGACTGCATGCCTATACGTGCAGAGCCGTGGGAGTCACGTGAAGCAGTGAACTCACTCTTTGCTGCAGGCGTTTAGATGGCAGCACGGTGGTTTGGGTCCAATTGAGCGAATCGTGGATAAGTCAAATGGCTGGTGTGATAGAGAGAACAGCCCCATTGCCTTGTTAGTGCTTATCAGAGAGGCCTGAAAGATGCCAGATGATTGAGGAAACCAAGCAACAGGCCACACTGACAGACATCTGGCAGTGCCCGCGGCTAAAGCAAACAAGCCCCTGTCTGTGACTCGCTGCTGTGTTTTCATCATCTTTATCACTCTCGGTGGAGCATCCTCTCTCCACCTTTGATGCAGAAAAATACTTTTCCTTCCTCTCTCCCTTTCCCTTCCTCTTTCAGTGTCACACGGTTGGGTTTTACTGGACACTTTAGATTACACCATTAAACATTATTCCTGCGTGACATTCTTCACAAATATAACTCAGGTAAACAGCCTGGATGGAAAAGACAGCTAATGCTGTTCAAATCCTGAAAACCAGCTTCATGAATGAGGTTGGGTTCAGTGTGGTGATGTAATGCAATCACTGCTGTTTTACACTCATTTTATGCAATAATTATGCTGTAATTGCTTCCCGTTTAGTGCTGCACCACTGGCACCACCACACTGTTTTTCTACTCGTCTATGTGCCCTTTTTTCTGTCGTTTTTCCTGCTGCACTGTTCTGATAGCATATCTTACATGAAAAGGCTGATACACACGTTGTAAAAATAACACATTTTCTCACTTACCCATGTGATTGCAGTGCAGCTGCACAATTACATCTTTCTTTGGATCTGCCTCTTTTTTTAAAAATAAAGAGAGTAGAATGTTTTTGTGAACATAAAAAATGCAGCAGCTTTTGACAGCTAACACAACATTCACTGTAGAACTTTTTTTTAGAACAATTTAATGCAAGAAGTTCACAAGTAAAAGTCTTATAATAAGAGCTGCAGTATCCTAACTATGCTACACACGGTTCTCATGTGCCTCCCGTCCACAGATATAAACGAGTGTTCGAACCAAACGGTGTGCGGCCATGGTAGGTGTGTCAACACCGAGGGCTCCTATAGGTGCAACTGTTTCCAAGGATACAAACTTTCGCCAGACAGCATTTGCAAAGGTAGCAGTCAGTCAGTGACTCAAACGTAATGAACTTTTGCTTCCTACCTAACAGCTCTGTGAATGCTTCTTTATACGCCTGTTACATAAGCTCCGTCAGCCCCTTTACAGCTTATGAAAAAGTTTAAAAACATCAATGGTTTTCTTTCTTTTCTGATGCCCCTTTTCTCTTCCTCTGTACCCCTCCTTCAGACGTGGACGAGTGCCTCCTCCCTGGTGTCTGTCTCCATGGCCGCTGTGTCAATCTGGAGGGCAGTCATAAATGTACCTGTAACCACGGATACCGGGTCACATCGGACGGCCGAAGCTGTGAAGGTCTGCAGAGGATTGTGCTGAGCGGCTGGGTGAAGTTTGGCAGCTTGTGGTGCCGCAGCACCACTGAGTAATGTCTGCATTCTATGTCTCTCTGTTAGATGTCAACGAGTGTGCGCTCAGTAACACGTGCTTTGGAGGCATGTGCATCAACACCCCTGGTTCCTACATTTGTGAGAACTGCAAGCTTGGATTTGGACCTTCTGCTGACGGACTGAGATGCGAAGGTTCGGTCGATGTGAACCAAGTTTAGGCCTTGACTTGCGTTGCTATGTTTGATGCTTATCTCTGCTTCTAGATGTGGATGAGTGTGCTCAGGAGAACTTCTGCCTTGGTGGAGTGTGCGCCAACACCGAAGGCTCCTACAGCTGTACTCGATGTAAGGCTGGCTACAGGGTCTCTCCTGACCGGCAGAGATGTGAAGGTAGATCCCATCTGCGCTCACCACTCAATAAAAACCTATTAGCACATCCGTGCAGTCAGCTCGTCATTAAAATGCCAGTGTTGTGAAATCAAATTCCCCCACATTTTATGATATTTTTATAGCGATATTCATGCAGGCCTACATGTGTTTTCCGTAGATATCGATGAGTGCCAGTCTTTGGATACGTGTGCCAATGGGATCTGTCTAAACTCAGAGGGCTCGTATACCTGTGAGAACTGCCCTGCAGGGTACAGAGTATCATATGATGGTGAGCTCTGTGAAGGTAAGTCTCCACCACTCCTCCAAATGAACTCCTGCATGTCACCACATGTGTATTTAATACAGCCCGTTAAAAACAAATGCTTTCTTTTTGTTTTTGTTCTTGCCTTGAGTGTTTGGTTCTTGGCTTCCTGCATTTGCTGTCTCACTCGTCCGCATTGTTTCCCATCAGATATTGATGAGTGTGCGCTGCCCACCACATGCCCCCGGGGAACATGTACAAACACGGAGGGTTCCTTCACGTGTGTCACATGTCAGCCTGGTTTTATGGTGTCTGAGGATGGACAGCAGTGTGAAGGTGAGGATTTTAGCTGTCTTTGTGCAGGAATGTGCCTTTGTTGTTCCAAACAGGTGTGTGTGTGTGTGTGTGTGTGTGTGTGTGTGCGCGTGCGTGCGTGCGTGCGTGCGTGTGACTTCCTCCCTTGGAAATCGTTTGCAAAGGTAAATGTGCAGCTGTAAATGGCATTAGGTGTAAGAGATATGACCCCAAAAGCCCCCCTTATCTGAGCCCAAAATCCCAAAATACCTCTTCCAGACATCACATCATAGTTGGAGCATGGAGCCCTCCACCTCTGGCACCAGTCACTTCATCTTTGCACAACACAATGAGACACCGGTCCTCAAATAGAAAAAAGTGATGTCAGACCAACCGTCTGCAGATAGCTCAGCTCAAAAGACAGAGGTGTCGACATCCTGTGATTATTGATTGAGCTAATTACACCCAGCAGGCTTTCTGCATTTGAAGCCAGAGATGGTAATTTGTACTCAGATGTGTCTATGCTTTGTGTCCAGATGTGGATGAGTGCATGGTGGCTAACCTGTGCCCGGGCCAGCTGTGTTTGAACAGCCCAGGATCCTACACCTGCAGGAACTGTGAGGCCGGCCTCAAACTGTCTGAGGACGGTTACGGCTGTGAGGGTAAACTGACAACTCTGTGGCTCACACGCACGACTGCCTAGAACGGTTAAAGCTGTCAATGTGCTAAACATTGGACCGAAGTTACATTAGATCACAGTTTAACGAAATGAATACATTATAGTGGGATCATAGAAGGTCTTTCCATGGCTCAGTAATTCGTCATGACGTGATTAATGAGATCAATGCAGCTCAATGACTTCTTCGACAAGTCCAGGGTGGTTAAATCTGTCATGACTTCATTGGAGGCAGTGAAGGAATGATTGTTTGAAGAGCCCTACATGCAGCCTCGGTTGGTTACATACATCACATTTCTTGTAACGTGTGGATCTAGCCCAGAAGGAAGACAACCCCCCCACTGGTCCGTGAGTGGAAAAAAATTCCCCACAACAAGACCGAGTCCAAGTCGGCCTCTGATAGGATTTTATTGGTCGGTGCTGATGCCATGGAAAATATTAAATTCTCCACATGAAATAAAGTCAACCTCTCCTCTGCCTTCTGTGCGCTGCAGTTGGCTCGCGCTGTTGACCTCATCCCACTCAGGCGAAAATGAGAAATTGCTCAAGTGACCTGGACTATTTTCTCTGCGAGAAATACAATACGTGGCGGTCAGAGGAATTTCCAGTGATAACGTTAGCGCAGGCAAGGAATTGATTGTGGATGCAGTAATCAGCCAACACCTGTAATAGCTGGCTTTTTCGGGTTTGATGACCATGCTGCATACTTATCTTTCCACTCTTCTTAATAAAACACTGTCAGTGCGATCTAATAAAGGGGACTTTGCTTATTGTGTTTTTGGCTGAGTCACAATCAGCCATTAATAATTTCTAAAAGATAAGAGAACCGCCTATCGAAAAAGCGCGCTTTTAAGGGGTCCTGTTGCTTTAGATGACAAGAGATAACCTGTATCTAACCTCGCTGTCTTCTACTGTTTCCTAGACATTGATGAGTGCCAGACTCCAGGTGCATGCCCCACAGGTGTCTGCACCAACACAGAGGGCTCCTTCTCCTGCACAGCCTGTGACCCAGGCTTCACCGCAGCACCCGGCGGCCACTCGTGCGAAGGTGCGGCACCGTGGGCGTTTTGCTGCTGCTGCGAGCAGCGTTGGCGTATTCTTGGAGATCGTTTTCATATCATCAGCTCCACCGTAGTGTGACCTACTATGCTAAAAATACAGCGTTTGTGATGCCTGTGGAGACGTTGTTTTACAGCTGCTGAGCGTGCGACTCGCTGATGATGTCTGAATACTCTTGTGTGTGTGCCAGTGCAGATGTGAATGAATGTGAGGACAGCAGTGTGTGTCTGGGAGGTCGGTGCACCAACACGGTCGGTTCCTTCAGCTGCTCCTGTCCTTCAGGGATGGAGCTGGTGGATGGGACTTCCTGCCGAGGTACACTCACACACACACACACACGCACACAGACACAGGCAGTGGGAGAGTGTGAATGTACAGCTTTATTAGCTCACCCCGCCCTTCATGCATTCACGTGTTTGTGTGCAGACATCGATGAGTGTTTAACTACAGTGGGACTCTGTGGAGAAGGAGACTGCCTGAACACTGAGGGCTCCTACATGTGCGTCTGTCCTAAGGGATACATCAACATCAATGGAAGAACTGGCTGTCAAGGTACAGCAGCATGCTGTCATTAGACCTCTGGCAGTAACGAGGAGGTTTTTCGTGCTTTATGGGATTTGTGTAATTGGGTGAGGCAGAGTTAAAAGTTGTCGTAATGCTTTTAGGATATTCAGCTCAATTAATTTTCTTATATTTCTCTTATGTGGAGCACGTTTATTTGCTTAAGTGGGCTGACAGACGGTATTCTCCCCGTTCTGTCTTGTCTGGGGTCTGGGCCCCCTGACTTGCCTCAGCGGCTGTCTGGCCCAGTCGCCAACATAAGTTTGATGTAATTCCACCCACTCCCAGTGACCCAGAAATTGAACAAAATTGAGGCAGGTCATCAGCAAAGGAGTGCTTTTTTGTCAACAAACTGGAGCATTTGCTGTCAAAATACATGATATAAGTTTGGCTCTGGGGTCAGAATTGGATCAGTGTTATTGCTGGTGTGTCTTGCAAAAATACTAAGAGCTGAAGTTAAGCAAACGGCAGGAAGTCTGGTGGTGAAATGGCCTGTCGTAATCTGAAACAGGTACAGCAGGTCTGGATCTCTGCATCGGACCTGGGGCAGTGCTTTAACAGAGGGGAGGTTTTTAATCAGAGCACCTTAGAGATTGTCCACCGGCTCAGAGAGAAAGTGCCCAGACTGCACCAGGTACTCTGGCTGTGTGCCACCACAAATACAGCTCTCTAATTATCCTATAAATCAGCTGTTTTAATGCACTTTCATCCCGTCCACCATTGTGTGTGCGCCATGTTGACACAATAAAAGCCAGATCCCGCTGACATGAGCCTGTGGGGATGCGGTAAAGGGAGTATATGTGTGTTTGCCCTGACTGAAACAAGCTGACGCCAAAATGATGCCTGGCCTTGACCGGGATGATCCCTCAACAAAAACCGATCAAGCATATTAAGGATTTACTGCAGAAGCGGTTTTTTTTAATGCAATTTCAAATGCGGAGCTTGTGCCACAGCAGACTTTAAAGTCCTTGACTCGCCTCCAAAGCTTTCCAGTCACAGCATATTTATGTGTTTACTTTAAGCCTGAGGTATTGCTGCATGCGGCTGTTTATCGTGTTGTTTGTGAAACAGTCGTCTGATTATCAGAATTTGGACAAGAAAAGCAGGCTTTTCCCCCTCAATGACTCTCCCCCCAACACATCTTTTTACCCCAAGCACCTTAAAGTTATGTTGTAATGCTGCAATTATCCAACAATCCCCAGCTAATCAAGTATGTCATGTGCGTGATTAATTTTTTTACGAGTTGGACGGAAATGTTCTCAGCCCAGAAAGCTAAGGTAGATGTTTTTTTCCTCATTTATTCCCTGTTTGCCAGTGTACTGCTAAGTGCCGCAAATGGCCGATGCGTCTTGCCTTTAGACAGGCGCTTGATTGCACAAACTTTAAAGAAAACAACTATGCAAAGTAAAAGTGTTTCCTCTTGATTTCTTGAGGGCAGAGCCTGAAAACTTAGTAAACGTGAATCGTGAATGTCTTTAATGATGTCTCTTGATTGTGGGCCTTCCATCTCTCCTGCTTGGGGTCTCAGATGTGGACGAATGCAGTAAAGACAACGTGTGCCTCCGGGGACAGTGTCTGAACACCGATGGCTCCTTTCTGTGCTTGTGTGAAGCTGGTTTCAAATACAGCAATGAAACAGCAGACTGTGAAGGTAAGGAACTGTGTTGTCTTCTCATATATGTCAGGAACAATTGTAAACCAACATGTCAGCATTGGCAGTTTGCTGTAGCGCTGTGGCGATGACAGGCTAACTATAGCCAACAGCGCGGTTTTCAAGCTTGGCTTAGAACCTCTCTTCTATAGTGTTGGCACTAAGGATGCCTAAATTACAAGGCTGGAGCCCTGAACTCCTCTCCCGGTGATGTAATTATGAATGATCCCATTGTGACTAAAAGGTGTTTCTCCCTTGTGGTGCGTCTCCCTTCAGCTCCTTCACAAGTTCTTTAGTTGCTCTTATAATATTGTTCTTGGCTGGTCCTGCTGCCTGTTGCATTTTACTGAGGACAGCTACACCGCAGGCCTCCTGGCCGGCTCCCGCTGTACCGCCGTTACACAGGAAACAGAGCAACGCTTGAGGGAATACAAGTGTGTGTGGGTGTGTGGGTGTCAGCGCACATGGTTGCCTTTCCGCCTCTACTTGTCTTACTGACAACATCTCTTTGTTGACGTCTACGCAGACCAGAATGAGTGCAAAGACTTTGGTAGTATGGTATGTGGCACCTGGCGCTGCGAGAACACCATCGGCTCCTATCGCTGCTTCATGGGCTGCCAGCCTGGCTTCGAGGGAGAAGACAACGCAGACTGCGGTGAGTGGTCAAACCGCACGTAGTTAGAGTCAATTATGTTAAGAAGAAACAGGCAGAGTGTGGGGGTAACTGTCTTTAGGCTGAAAGAAAAGACATATGCATTTTATGGATTATTTCTGTAGTGTACATTGACTGCAATTCAATTCATCTAGCATGTGGGCTCTGGTTAATTTTTTATTTTTTTTTCCTGAGAAAGACCATTGATTGGAAACAATTCCTTCACTCTTCAGTTTGTATTCCACATGAACCTCCCTCAGTGCACAGATAATGACCCCTGTCTGGGACGCAGGGTGATGTCAGGGTCTTTCCAGGTGAGGGACAGAGACAGGGGAACCTTTGAAATTCAGGTCAGTTGTTGCAGTGCGAGGCTGCTGGATGACAGTGGCCTTCTGGAAATCTGACCCAGTAGGAGGGTGGAACCCAGTGAGCTGCTGTTTATCTGTTTTTCTCCCCATTTGAGAGGTCCCATCACCTGTGCTGACAGGCTCGGGTTGCGCTTATGGTGCATCTGGGCCCAAAGTCAGCCAACAGCAACAAAATCTTCTTTATGATCTATACAGCATACACATGCCTCAGATACCTGAGGCCTGACTTATTCGTGCCGTTGTTGCATCAGGATTTTGGTTTATTACTTTTTTAGAATATTTGTTGCTCTCACAGCACCATAAAACAACAAATCTGCTTTATGTAGAATGTTAAATGTAGGAAAGGCCAATTTTTTTCCCCTCCCTAACATAAGAGAAACAGTCCAAATCGTCACAGGAGAGTGACAGGCAAGGCGGGAGAAAGCAGTCTGAGAGCATCGCAATGGAATGATGTGTTGGATTGTGTGTAAAAACTGCGGGTGTTTATGGGTAAATCTCTGCATGTGCGTGCACGTGTGTTTAACTGTTTTTTTTTTTTTCTTTATCCGCATGTATGTGTGTGCGTTTTTGTGTTAGAGAGGGAGAAGCAGAGACTGTAACCGGCACACAGATGCACCCAGATTGTGACACGGCTTCACATTCTCATGACCTGCAGTTTTTATTGGACTATCAACAGATGGAGATTAGGGGGGAAATATGCTGCCGCGCTTCTGATCGCTGACAGATCGGACCTCCGCCCCCTCCATCACCCCCGGTCCTGGCTACATGGGGCCACCTCCTCACCGCTCTTTATGATGTGGTCTGTCTGGCCCAGGAATAAACGTGCAGCAGCCTGTAGTGTGATAAGAGAAGATTGAAACCAGCTGCTCACCTTGACGATCCAACACAGTGCCGTGCTTCTGGTTCTGTTTAAATGTGACGCCTGCAAAATTAAGTATATTGGGGGGGGGGGGAACGACATTACATGTTTCTTGTATCGACAGCTCTTGCAGCTCCCTTTCTCTAATGTCCCACTCTGTTATTGGTCAAATGTCAAAAAACCAGACAATAGTGCATTGTGGGGTGATAGAGAAACAGTGAAAAAGCAAATGCTCATGGCAGGCTTATGGCAGCATTTCAACAGAGACAGGTCACCATTGCAAATATGATTTGTTCCATTTTATAGCCAAACTCTAACATAAAATATTGAAAGGTTTTTAGAGTAGCCGTACTGCTCCCACACATGTTTGACCCTCAAAGGCCAATTTATTGACCAGTGTGAATGCCCCGTCTTGTTCCAGTGCAGTGCGTTTGTGCATTTGTGCATTTTTGCATTTGTGGAAAACTCACCTGCCTTTTCCCAGCATTTGAGTGAGAAGATGCTGGCTGGCTTTTTCACATTTGGCTGAACTGTTCGCTCGACTAGTCTGACTGAGCGCCCAGTTATGACTGCATCTGACCATCTACTGTGCGTTGCTATGCGGTGACGCTAGCTCTTCCTCTTTTTTTTTTGACACTGTACAACAAGCACTCGCACACCTCGGCGTTGACTCACTGGCCTGGGGTTCAAACGCTCTCAGAAGCCCTGTACTTGTTTCACCCCGCAACAGCGAAGTCCTGGGAGCGGCAGCCATCACCCTAAATAAGGTCCTGGGAGGGAGCTCAGTTACTCCACGGTAGTTTTTGTCTGCCTGTAAAAGAATCAACAACTATTCAAGTAAAAACCCAGAAGCTGTAATTTCCCATTTCTGAGGGGGCTGTTGCTTTATTTTTGCTCACTGGCCTTTGAGAGGGGCAACGGTTGTCTTTGGCTTTGTGCTGTGGACTCATTTAGCTTTAGAGACCACTACTAAAGGAAAAACAGGGTTTTTCCGAGGCATCATGTCAACTGTGACTTTGCTGCCTGTACTACTTGCGGTTTTCAACATGGGTATTTGCAGATCATTGTTTTTTTTGTCTTTTTATATGTCTAATGCCACATAACCCTTCCACAATAAGAAGGTCCGTGGTCTCATTTTCATCAGCCTTCTGCTGCTTTAAATATATAGAAATGTTAAGATTTCTCCATACACATGGCTAGTTATGCTGCTGTGCAAATACAATAAGCCATTTTCAGTGTGCTACACACACAATAGTTAGCCGGCACTGTAATTAACCCATATCGTGTAATGAATAACCTCTTCATGTGGGACCAATTAGAAAAGGGAAGAACATTTAATGGAGAGTATTGGAGCAGTGTGTGCTGTGGAGGGTAAGCTGACACTAAGTGATTCCTATATTGCCTTCCTCCATGTGCTTGAGATTAGCGCATGGTAGAGAGACCCACAATTATTCATACGAAACCGAGCACCTGATCCAAGAATCAGGTCCTTCTGTGCCGGACCATTTGTATCTGTAGCCGCGTTGTGTCTTTTCTTCCATCTGTGGTAAACTTCTCATCCTCTTGACTAATTCCTTTCATTCCTTCGTGCACTTTGCGTGTATCCTGACTGAGCTAATTGCTCGATGGAAAGACTAGCTCAGGCCTGGCCGGTCAGTGATCTGTTCCATGTTGTTATCTCATAGTATTCATTTTTCCCCAGAAACCATCAGCGCTCTGTGGATGAAAGCGTGACAGCTGGCTGAGTCATGCTGTAACTAAAACAGAGGCGACTGGCTTAGTTTTGAACTCACGCTCCTGTTTCTCCCTCAAGTAGATTGCACCTAATCCCAACATGTGGTTTGCAACAGACTCAGGTCCTTGCTGCACGCGAATGGGTCGCCACCTGCAGACGTTGCTCATTTCACGTATTTGGAGGGAGCTTTCAGCGCCTTTCGCTTGGACCTCCCAGTACGCAACTGCTGTCGTGTCCGATAATCCAAACTCCACTTAAACTCTTCACACTTTCCTCAGATACTGAGCAATCAGTTCCAATTTTACTCTGAGGACACCTTTGACTGAGCTGTGGGAATTCTCGTGTCAGGAGTTGATTTTTTTTTCTTCACACACATGCAGAAACCTGAAGCACTCAGAACTGTGAACCAGTATAGGAGTCAGAGTCCTCAATTGCGAAATGCAAATCCAACATGTTGCCAGACTTCCGTTGCTGCATTTCATCCATCTGTTGGCCCTCCTGTCATCCTGCAGCTATTTGACCCCCTGAGATCCAGCACTTCCTGTTGCAGTTTTGCAAATGTGAGGAAAAAACAAAAAACAGTTGTGTCTGACGCCAGAGGTGACCGAGTCATACCACTGACAGAAGACGTGTCCCCCAGGAAGCCCGGCCTGAGAAAGCGTCTGTCTGTGCTGGGGTGGACCCTGGCCAAGCGCTTGTTTCACATCACATGTCTTCCGTCTACCATTTAGGATTTCTCAGAGGCAAAATAAAACTGGCCTTCACTTCATAAATCTGGTTGATTTAAAATTCAGAGGAGTCTGAATATTGAAAGCCAACATGAAGCATAACATATATTATTTTAATGTGACTTTATTGTGACTTTTATTTTTTATTTTTTTAGCAGATTTCCTGTCGTGAGTCATGGAAATTTAAACAAAATAGCGAAGAACTATTGTTTTGAACTGATTAGGTCAACAAATATCCCAGTCTTGCTAATAATACCCCAGACATGACGCTGTCTGTTTTCTTCAGTGCTGTTTGGACAAAATTAAAAAAAACCTGTCTGCGGTAATGGGTTCCGCTTTATGACTCGCGCTGATTCAATTTTATCTCTAACTGAGCCACAACTGTTGTTTTAGTTCCAAAATAAGAAGAACAATCTGTGGTTTTCAGGCATGAGTTGCTGAACAAATTTCACTGGAACAGACGAGTGGGCTCAGCGCTCCGTCCTGTTTAGAACAAGTAAACACACAGATGAGGAGCTCAGAGAATCTGTTCGGGTCAACAGTGTCCGGTAGCAAACCAAAAATACATGTATGTGTGTTTCTCTTCATTAATTGTATAAAGCATAAATGCTTCAAAAAGAGCTGCAGAGGAATCCCTGAAAGGCAATCTTTACTGTGTAAAACAGGATATTACTCCAGGCTCAAAACACTTCATAAAACCACCGGTTTCATAAATCTCACTAACTTTTTCAATCAGGGGTTTTCTCTTTTTATAACTTTGCGCCATGCAAACACTGAACTTCTCTATACTCTGTCACCTGCCAGAATGACTCCATTTTGTGCCTGAAACACAGTCCGGTGCTCAGTATTCCAGCAATAGAAAGCTTTGTGTCACGCAAGCACATTAAATGGTTTAAACATGAATTATAATGGAAAACAGTTGCAGTGAAAAGGCTGTCAAAAAAAGTCTTTATGCCAACTGAACTCTTTGGCATCTTTTCCAACCGCCTGTGAAATGTCTGAGGGAATGCAGAGTGCTCGCCTGCACACTGTCGCCTCCTTCTTCTTTGCATGTTGCCAGGATCCCAGTGACCCGAGTGTCTCTCCATGCTCTAGTAACACACCCAGAGATCATTAACATGCAGTTTTCCAGATCTGAGCTGCTCTTAAAAAATACTGGTGATGTACTGAAAAGTGCAAATATGAAGTGTTTGACAAGGTTTCGCTCTCTCTGACAGAGGTCTTCATAATGGTGGTGTTCATCTGCATGGCGTTTGCTGCTGCAGTGGTGTACATTCTGATGGCCTCCTCTCTCGTTGCTCTCTCAGATATCGATGAGTGCGCCAATGACACCATATGTGGCAACCACGGCTTCTGCGAGAACACGGACGGCTCCTTCCGCTGCCATTGTGACCAAGGCTACACCAACCCGCCGGATGATACCAGCAGATGTGTCGGTCTGTAACTCTGCCTAAAAAAAAAGGCGTATTCTCGGCTTCCTAAAAAAACATAGGTTGAATTACTTCTCAGTGTGATCATATTTGCAGTGGATGAAAAAAGAAACTGTTGTTGAATGTAATAAAAAGAAAGATTTATTGAGAAGTTTTATTGACATGAATGATAGAATTTCCATTTAACTGATGCAAAAATATTCTGGAATCACAGTTTAATTATAAAACAGGTTTGCCAGCAAAGCTTGATCATCCTATATGCAACTAATAGGCCTTGAAGTATGGTTTATAAGAGGGTAAAGGCTGCTTTGTGTGTCCCTGCAATGACCTTGCTGCTGTCTACGTGCCCTCACGCCCTCCTCTGCTGTCTGTCTCAGACGTGAACGAGTGTGAGATGAGCATGGCGCTGTGCGGGGAGGCCCTGTGTGAGAATTTCGATGGCAGCTTCCTGTGCATCTGCACCAACGACAATGAGGAATTTGATTCCAGCACCAGCCAGTGCCTCTCCCCGGGTAAGAGAGCAGGACTTGCACTCACACTGACTCGCAGGACCTAATTCTCCATCCCATCATTGGGAGACAGAGTTTTCCCGAATTTAATGAGGCGGCTATTCATTATCCAAACAACGAGGGTGAGGAGGTAGAGGTGATTTAACCCCACGTCTAGCAGAGAATCATTCCACCTGGCTGTTTCCATTTGTTACATAGGCTGGGGTTACGCTTGGATGGGCCGCCTACGAAAATTTGTATTAGCCTAATCCAAGAATGACTGATTAAGTTAATCCTCCACTCTAGCCAAGTATATTCCCTGAGGGCCATTTCCTCACCAAGACAAACAGGGAGATGGTGCAGCTTTTGGCTGTTAGCATCTTTAGCGCAGATGTATGTGGTGCATACTGTAACTTTAGCATGACCAAACTGATCTTTTGACTCGGGGAGATACCATCACGTGTCCCGGCCAGAGAAGCGCATGTGTCCTGGAATTGTCCGTATTTACATTATTAAGCAGAACACCCTCAGCATGGGATGTTTTTCCTCCTGCCTGGGCACTAAACCCCAGCTATGCCTTTGTGTACCTTTTTGCCACATTCCGCTGTTTGCTTTTGACGTGTGTTAATCAATCATGTGAGAGTGAATGGTGTGTTGACTCACATGCCAGTGTTTCCATTTGGTTAAGCCAGCAGATTAACGGTGAAATGCCTGAACTCATGCCTTTGGACAAATGAGCAGGCTCAGCAGAGGCGGTGATGGTGCTGCACCACCTGCAGGGATGAGGTGCAGCGTTGCAGCGTTAATGTCGCCCTGCTCTATTTCACTCTGTCTTCCGAAGGTGAATGCCCAAACCTGACCAAAATAAAGGTTTCTTTTATCATTTGCAGCCAATAATACCTCCAAAACTCCCACTCAAGAGCCTCCATCCGGTCCTTTGCCAGAGGAGAGGAAAGAGTGTTATTACAACCTAAAGGATGCAAATTTCTGCGACAACGTTCTGTCCCGGAACACCACCAAGCAGGAGTGCTGCTGCACGGTGGGGGCAGGCTGGGGGGACAACTGTGAGATCCACGCTTGTCCTGTCCCAGGGATAGGTATGAAGACCACATTTATCTCTCAGAAAACAGCATACCAAGATACTTCACTGACGTCTCTGATTCCCCCCCTCCCAGATGATTTTAACAAACTGTGCCCTCATGGCAGTGGACTGCTGCCACTGATGGTTTCCTCTGTGGAAAACCAGCGGGCTTTCATAGGTATGCTCCCTGCTGTTGATCTGTTATTGACATTCATCTTCGTTCGCTCAGAACTGTCTCTCTGACCTCAGATGCAAACGAGTGTCAGATGTTTGGGTCCGAAATATGCAAGAACGGACAGTGCTCAAACCTCTTCTCCACATTCACCTGCTACTGCCAAAGTGGCTTTTACTACGACAGAATCCGGCTGGAGTGTGTGGGTAAGTGGCGTTAACACACTGACGTGACACAGAAGAATGCAGCTCAACCGTTTGCAGTGATCCAACAGCCATTCCGCCGACGCCATCGTTACCTACAACCACTGTTGCTCCTCTCATGTGGCGATTCGCTAAAACTGAACAGCTACTCAGAATGAGCACAACGTCAAAGCAAATTCCGCGGTCAGGACTTGGACTGCTCGCATCCGTGCCGGTGTGTAACAGGCCTGGTGTCAGAGCTTTGGCTGCACTCATGAATATCAAATTTCCCAGGACGCGTCGCTCGTCTCCGTCCAGCACGACGCGGTGGATGAAAAGTTCATCGGAGGTTAAAATGCAGAGCGTCGCTTCTGTGAAGATATTGGGTGACGTTGTGTGTGGTTTTCAGATTATGATGAGTGCGCCTTTGGAACGGCCTGTGAGAATGGAGTGTGCATGAACACGGCGGGGTCGTTCAACTGCTTCTGCAGCCCTCCGTTGGTCCTGGACAGCATGCGCCAACGCTGCGTCAGCCTCAACGCCACTGAAGGTGCATTTCAATCAGGCTGACCTTCCAAATATCTTTGGCTTTGAGTTAATTCAACTAAAATAGATCCTTTAAATGGCAAATATCTGTTTTTTTTCAGAAATCATTTCACATGTTATCTGATGTCTATGGTTTTTGATCTTCAGAGTCATTCCAGAATGTACATGTGGATATTTGCTGGAAGCGCCTTGAAGAAGACAACATGTGCTCGAGTCCCCACCAGGATGAAAGAACCACATACGCGGAATGCTGCTGTCTGTACGGCGTGGCCTGGAGTGAACAGTGTGCACTCTGTCCCAAGGGAGACTCCAGTAAGGAGATAGAAACACTAACACCCTGTCTTATATCTGAAAATATATATTTTATGTGAGAAGTAATCAATGCCAAACTGTGTATTCAGAGGACTTTGCGATATTGTGCAACCTGCCATGGAGAGGAGGCTCGGACAGTCTGCGCGAACAGCCGGGATATGAGTACGGCCTCGAGGAAGCAGAGGACCACGTGGACACCTTTATCCCTCCTTACTTTGACAATTACGGGAACCCCGCAGGACCATATGAAATCCCAGAGAGTGTTCCTCTCTTCACTGACAATGACTACAGCGTTCAGCAGCCACCTGCCCGCGTCCCCGTCATAAGACCACGGGAACACTCGCCACACCGCGTGGATCCCTATGCTGGTGGGTTTTCATTTACCTCCAGAGATCCAGTTCCAGACATCGTTAATGCGTTAAAAATGACCGACAGATAAAATCCTCAAGTGAAAAGTTCATTTGTGCTTTGTCAGGACAATACTGTATAATTCATATTACAAATTGTGACGTTTTTTCTGGAAATTGTTTCCTTTTAGGGCGCTATGATAGCTTTGAGGGCCTCCGAGCTGAAGAATGTGGAATCCTAAACGGGTGTGAGAACGGCCGCTGCGTCCGTGTGCGAGAAGGTTACACTTGCGACTGCTTCGACGGTTACGAGTTCAACCTCAAAAAGATGGCGTGTGTTGGTGGGTGTTTAGATCGGCAACACGCAGTTTTCGGTCTGTGTGAAAGTGTTTTATTTGAAAGTTTGAAATTAAAGCACAAACACTCACATCTGACAGTGAGAAAGAGCCCAAAAATATATAGATGTGCTCTGAAATCAGCAGGGAATAAATCAAATTTATTCAATTTGGTTTCTGTTCTGAAGCTCTTGAGCCTTCTGGAGCCAGATCAGATCAATTTCAGTGATGTAATTCTTACCAACCGTATGTTGAGATTCGATTTATGGGAAACTAGTGTCTGTTGTAGACTCCTGAAGAACCCTTGTCTGCCAAGAGTGAGAAGGCCGTGAATCTTCCCTTCAGCGTATCAGAAAAAGAATTTCTTTTATGTGTAGGTTTCCTGCTTTTGTTGTGCTGTAACCTAGTAATTCCCTAAAAATTGTTGGCCCATAATATCAGCACCAGCAGCGGGAGGGGGGTGACTTCAGGTTGACAGCCATGAAATCACACCTCTGATCAGAGAGAAATGCCCCATGCAGCAGGAGGAAACACGGTCTGATTCACTGTTCATTTCCCCATCATTATGAGCAGTTGGACCCAGCTGACACGCAACATGACGGCATGCTTGATTTAAGATACACAAGATGAGATATTGGGCAACAGATCAAGGTTTGATTGAATATCATGTGAAAGGAACTTATTTTGATTACAAGGTTACATAATGTGTTAAACAAGGCTCACTTCAGCAGCCCCAGTCAGGGGCACAGTTTGTCAAATCCTTAACATGTTACACATGCTGTTGTTACGACTATTGACTCTCCAGAACACAACACTCACACTTGTCTTTATTCTCCCCTTCAGACATAAACGAGTGCGAGGACATCAGCGACAAGGTCCCGTTGTGTCAGAACGGTCAGTGCAGCAACACGGAGGGGTCTTACAAGTGCACGTGTTTTCCAGGCTTCGTGGCTTCTGCCAAACCACACAGTTGCATTCCGGCGATCCCGGAGTTGACGCCCGGGAAAACGGCAAACTGAGCGATCGCTGGGCTCCTCCCACTTCCTCTTGCTCACCTTTTCCCCCTGAGCCAGAGGTTGGCACTAAACCTCCAACAGTAATGCTGAGACGTCCTAACTCACACACACACTCACACACACACACACAGGCACGCACGCACACGCGCACATTCATGGACACACACTCACATACAGACATTTACACGCATAGACACACATAAACACACAGAGAAGAGGACAAGGAACTGTGCAGTGAATGTATTACATGGGATTAAGTGTTAACCAGATATCCATTTGCCTTAAAGGGATTTTGTGGACTGATCTGTTTTTTATCCAGTAACCCCAGGCAAATTTAATATGCAATTATATTTTCCACCTAACTTTGTGTGTTATTTATTTCATTTACATGACGAGCCTCTGCGAAATGAGAATGACACCTGTATCAGAGGGTACACTCGATTGTTGTCTCTCTGCTGGGGGAGACGATATGTGTCTGTTCTAAAAGGAGAGTCTCTTCCCTCAAAAACAAGTCCAGCTTCACTCTCAGACCCTCTCATCCATGATCTCGCTCAGTCATTGTTGTTTTTGGACTAAACAGACACCAACATCAAGTTTGAAGAGAGCAGCCTTTTTTCCCATAAACCGGAGAAAGCCTGGACCTTGAAGTCATCACAGCCAAATGTATAAAAAACAAACAAAAAAAAAACAACACAATTTACTGTTTGTGGACCTGAGAAGTGTGTAGATGTATATGATGATCTATATGATGTTGCAGGGGAAAATGTGTAATTCCTGTGTTTGACACATTCTGACAAGCATGACATGAGTGATGGAACCGAAAAATGTGCTGATCCTTTTTCTTAAAATAGTATTAAGGTGTGTTTTCCTCTTATTTTCTACTATAAAATCAGTCTTTTATTTGCCTAGGAAGGTTAAATTGTTGAAATAATCTGCATATTGCTTTTATATATCAGTGTCACAACAGTAAAATTAATTTTCAGTGCAGCAAGATCCCAGATGTCCAGTCTGGTTGTTCCCATGTGTACATCCCTGTAAAGACAAAGGCTTATTGGGAGAGGTTTGGTATATTTTGTACAGATCTAGTATTGTGTATTATTTTTGTTATATATTCCCTTTTTTGCATCATAGCACAACCAATAAATTGTTTGACATAAAGCATAAAATGTAAGAAAATATCTGACATTATAGCTTTGTAGATTTTACATGTCTGTAAAAATGTTTTTATAAGCATATCTTATAAAGTATGAGGAGAGTGACTGACACTGTACCAGAGGAACTGTGTGTATTCCCTGCCCTGTGGAGCAGACAATGAAGTTTGTTTGTTTTGTTTTTGTTTTTTTTTTGGAAGTGGCAGCACTGTTCTAACCACAGATATTTTGTCTCCTGATTCCTGCATTAAGACAATACTTATAAAATGCAAGCATCTGTGCATCACATGATAGTGGCTAAACATTTCTTTTAGTCCTTGTTTGATCCATATGTGATAAGTGCTTGAGAAAAAACAAGTATAAGCCTTTATGTTTGGTTTCTAGGAGTTGCAATCATGCCATTTACTTTTTATATTCAGGTCTGTTGACTGTCAAATGGACCAAACTTCTGTTTAGTCTAATTTTCATTCTGTAAGATGAATAAAGCTGATGAGTTATACACTTAACAAGCTTTCACAGCCTATAAGTCTACAATTTTGCAAATGTTTCCACTGACACTGCAAAAGTCAAACATGGGTCAAAGTGGGAATGTTTCTGGACTTGCAGAGTCACAAATAACTTGATATAAATGTCCTTTTGCAAAGCTGTGGTCAACTGAAATATCATGCTCATTTGTTTTGTTTACCTCTTGACTGCAATCAACATCAGTCATCTAATAAAAACAAGATAAAAATGTTCTCTGATAGGTTTCTTTGTAAAACACCACTCAACACTTGCACATTTATTGTGAATAACATATTAAAAAGGTCTCTAACATCATTACAGATTGCTAAACATTTTAGTTATTAAAGTGATCTAAATGTTTTTGCCTTGATTACATATGGCCTTTAAAATAATAATACAAAAATTCTATTATTGAAAGAAAGTAAGTCATGAATAAGTGTGAAACAGCTCCCTCTTGTGGTCAAATTGCATAACACTGCGCCTTAAACCAGTTCTTTGCGTTCCCAAAGAACTCTGGGAAATGTGTTCTTTGGCAGCGCCATGTCCATAATGGGGGAAACTTAACAGACTACATCTCCTAGAAACCCTTTCACTGTATACGTATTTAATCGCGACCGACAATGTGTGGAGCTGTCGCGCTGTTGTTAGGGGCATCCTTTTTACGTTTAACTGTTATTTGAGGTGATCTAAAAATGTTTGCTAACCATGGACTCTAATCTAATTTGATACGGGATTCTAAATTATGTCAGGAAGCCAGAATAGGTATTTGGTGTACGTTATAGCACGTATTCGTTCTGGCAGCTGTGATTGTCGATTTTGTTTATTGTTTTGATACAACATGAAGTTGCGCGTTGTGCGGCTATTTGAAATAACTGCTGTCAACATGAAAGTCTTTGTCCAAGAACGGTAATATTCGTATCTCACCAACATATTAATAGTGTTAAATTATTATTTATTATTATTTATTCATGACCAGATAGTGTTGCAGCATTACAGATAAGGTCCTCATGGCAAAAGAGGAATACAACCAACAGTGGAGTAAAACAGGAGAAAAGTTAACAATAAGAAACAGGAAAAGAGTTCCCAACTCAAAAGATAAAAACACTCAGCATTTGTCAAAAGATGACACTCAGTCCTCAAACGGGACATCTGCGCAACAGTTTTCCAAAGGGGAAACCTCTGATTGGCCCTCAGAGGTTGTGCTGCAGATGTTGGTGATGGGGCTGTCTTTCTCTACGCGCTTCTATAGGATCACAGAGCCTCCACATGTGTGGTGAGTCAAATCTATTTCTACACAGTGTCCTTTACAGCTGTTTACACACAATCACATCAGCCAGGATTATTATTTACCAACTGTGATCGTGCTGTTCACTTACCCATGTTTGGTGATACAGCTGGGATGAGACACACTTTGGAAAGATGGGGAGCTACTACATCAACAGGACCTTCTTTTTTGATGTCCATCCTCCACTTGGAAAAGTGAGAAGTCAAAAAATATGAACATTGCTATGGTTTCAAGTGTCTTTAGTGTATTGATGAGTATGATTATTATGTGTTGCAGATGCTGATTGGTCTTGCTGGCCACATGACTGGTTACAATGGCACGTTTCCTTTCCTCAAGCCAGGAGATAAATATGAACACCACAACTACTGGGGCATGAGAGGAGTATGTCACTATTCACATTAAAATTTGTACTTTTCTTACGGCCTGACAATACATTTAAAATTTTATCCTAACACAATGTTGCCTCTTTTCTGCCAGTTTTGTGCAGGATTAGGCTCTTTTCTCCCCATCTTTGCCTACCTCATAGTGCTAGATTTATCTCAATCTCACATTGCAGCTCTTATCACTGCTTCTCTGCTCATATTTGGTAAGTAACAACACATTTGAGGTAACAATTTTTCTTTAAATCAGAAACTACTGCTACTTTTTCAGCTTCTAACATGTTGTAAGAGCTGTTTGCGTTTTACTTCACCCTTCCAAAAGATACTGGGTGTATTACCATTTCTCAGTATATCCTGTTGGACCCCATACTCATGTTCTTCATCATGGCATCAGTGCTGAGCATGGTGAAGTTTAACAGGCAAAGACACAGGTATGTCTGATTTTAAAAAGTAAGTTAGAAATATTAAGGACTTTTTCTTTCATTCATACTTAATTTTGTTTTTAGACCTTTTTCCGCCACCTGGTGGCTGTGGTTGGTACTGACTGGTGTAAACCTTGCGGGCGCACTAGGGGTGAAGTTTGTGGGTTTGTTTGTCACCCTGCTGGTGGGACTTAACACACTTTGGGACCTCTGGAGATTTTTGGGTGACCTAAGCCTATCACTGGTAAATCAGAACATTGTTGTGATAGTACTTTTTCTGACAGTGTTGAACAATGTTTTGACTGCATTTCATGTCTCCAGGCGGAAGTCACCAAACACCTCCTGGCTCGGGTGGTTGGACTCATCGTGCTTCCACTCCTCCTCTATGTCACAATATTTGCAGTCCATTTCGTTGTGTTAAATAAAAGGTGAGTCTACAGTGGAGCTTTTTTAAAAACCAAATAACGTGAAATGACTATTCATGGAGTTTTTTCCTCTCATCAGTGGACCAGGTGATGGTTTCTTCAGTTCAGCCTTTCAGTCACGCCTAATTGGGAACAATCTACACAACGCATCCATGCCTGAGTGTGAGTCCCAAACATGATGATGCAGCTGTGTTTATGAATGTTTGGTCATGTGTGTTAGCTCTATTTAATGTAGTTTTGATAATGACATCAGTCCTGTTGTCCTGGCGCAGTCCTAGCATACGGCTCCACCATTACAGTAAAGAACCTCCGTATAGCTGGTGGATATTTACACTCTCATTGGCACCTTTACCCAGAGGGGGTCGGGGCAAAGCAGCAGCAGGTCAGACAAAAACCACAAATCACTGGTTGTTTGAGAATCTTCTGTATTTGAACTCGTTCTGTGATTTCAGGTGACGGCCTACCATCACAAGGACTACAACAACTTGTGGATTGTTCAGAGGCAAAACGATAGTGAATGTAAACACACTGTTTAAATTTGTTGAAGTGATAAAACAGCATTTAAAATCACAAGTTTTACATAAGTGCATCTCTTTCTTTGAAGATCAACCTGAGTCACCTGAGCCGGTTCGTCATGGTGACATCATTCGCCTGGAGCACAAAGAGTAATGATTCTGCAGAGTAGCAGTTTTCTTTCATTCCACTCTTTCATCACATGATCTTTAGATATAAATGTTTAGAAAGATGTGTAGATGAAGCAATTTTTTACGGCCCTTTTCAGAACAACGCGCAATCTTCACAGTCACCTCCACGAGGGTCCTGTCACCAAGAAACACTTCCAGGTCACCGGCTATGGAACTGTAAGTACACCCATGACACGACATTCTGCTTTACGCCTGTATCAAATGCTGACTGTGTCATATCTCCACCTTCGCCTGGTTCTTAGAATGGCTCAGGCGACACCAATGACCTGTGGAAGGTGGAGGTGTCAGGAGGTCAGAAGGGTGATCCGGTGAAAGTGTTACGCAGCAAAGTTCGTTTTGTTCACCGAGCGACCGGTTGTGTGCTTTACTCCTCCGGCAAGACTCTGCCCAAGTGGTAAATTCACTTCCTGTCTCCTCGAAATGTTGATTTTTGCAAGTCAAGAGGTTAAGATATGTTTCTTCGTAGGGGCTGGGAACAGGGGGAGGTGACTTGTAGCCCCTATTTGAAAGAGACTCCAAACTCTCAGTGGAACATCGAGGATCATATCAATCCTAAATGTACGAGCAACACGTTCTCTGCACTTCTGTAATTGTTGCTACTTCAGGAAGTTCAACACTTGCTTGTGTTTTATGACAGTGCCCAACATCAGTTTGTCTGTGCTGAAGCCCAGTTTTCTGGAGATTCTGCTGGAGTCTCATATCGTCATGATCAGGGTAAGAAAGGAAAAAAAAACAGTTGTCACTGCAAGAGAAACTATTATCGAGAATCATTTCTTGACACATGCAGCATTTTTGTAGGGCAACAGTGGTCTGAAACCGAAAGACAATGAGATGACCTCTAAACCCTGGCATTGGCCTATCAACTACCAGGTACCTTTATTCTACACTATACAATTTAACTTAAAGAACCTGAGACCTATTCTTGAAACTAAGGTTGCCAATTTTTCAGGGACTGAGATTTTCTGGAGTAAATGACACAGATTATCGTGTTTACCTGCTGGGGAACCCTGTAAGACCAACATTACACATTATCACATCCATTAAACCACAGGCATTTATAAATGTTGATTACAGTTATCAAAGTACTTTTCCATTTTCAGGTGGTTTGGTGGATAAATTTGGCCAGTTTGGGGCTATATGTTGTCATGGTGATGATTGCGTCTGTAGTGCTGCAGCGAGGACTCTCACTGGCTCCAAAGAGAATAGGTGTGATTTTTGATGCTACCTTATCTAACTTCACAGCGACTGTGTTAAATACCGTTTTTGTCTCAGGGCATTCTGCTGTGCTGAGAGGAGGAGGAGGACTGCTGCTTCTGGGATGGGGGCTGCATTACGCACCCTTCTATGCAATGGGCCGGGTGCTTTACTACCACCACTACTTCCCTGCAATGCTTTTCAATAGCATGTTAACAGGTACCAGATCCTGGATATTTGGGCCGCTGCCATACTGGGGATTGTTTTTGTACGTCTGTAAAAGGGTCTAATGTTCTCTCTTCACAGGAATTACATTAGACATTTTATTGAAAAACTCAGATGTGATTCTCCGACCACCTTTTTGTGACTGGCTGCAGAGATTTGGGCAGACTGTCCTTCTCTTTAGTGTTTTTTACAGGTATGTTGGTGAAGGCTTCAAGTTAAGCCAGAAAATTAATGACCATATTGCCACATAATAGTTGTAAAACCCACCTGTCTCCTTTCCATTAAATTGATGGAGAAATTAATACAGAGTAAATCTTTTCTTTATCTTACACAGCAGCCACACATTCTGATTATTCTTTCAAACATCTGTAGACTTCCAGCAAACCCAAAACTCATAATCCCATATTTCTTCTGTCTTTTAGTTTCTACCTGTTCCATCCACTCTCCTATGGCATGACAGGCCCTCTCTCACACGGGCCAGACAGCACCATGGCTGGCCTCAAGTGGATGGACTCCTGGGAGTTCTAATCAGCCTTGCACGAAAAAAATGCAGGTGCTTATTTTCAGCTGTACTGTAGATTTTTAAATTATGTTTTACTGTATTTTACTGTCTAGTTCCCATACACGTATTTGTTTTATTCTTTATAGTGGAGAAAGAATGCTTTACAAGGTGCACATAAGCAAATGCAATATGATTGCCAGAGAATTTTAGAGAGGTTCTAAATGGACATAAGTCTTTAGTAAGCCGCCTTAATTCACCACGTATCTCAAATGCGGTTGTTATAGACGTATGTAAGTGCCTGAAAGTTGATAGTGATCATAGATTTAAACAATGCTGCATCAAGAACATGTTTTGAACTGTAGGTACTAGAGAGTTAAATTATCTTTATTATCTTGATTTTAATACTTTCTGTTTTTAAAATTAGGTACTGACATTTTGAGAATGAAACTACTATACAACTCAATATCATGGTCACCAGATATTACATTTAATAAACTATTTTTGTAGTATTTTGTGTATATTTATGTTCATGTTACATCTTCATTATGTAAACAAGAAAAAAAGTGCTTAGTGCAATAGTTTTTAAAAGAAACCTTACATGTGTGTGATTGCCAACCAGAGATGAGATTGATAGCAGTATTAAACTTAACTTGATTCCATTCCATGTTTCAGGGTTAGCATTATTATAGGCATGATATAAAAAGAAAAGAAAAGAAAAGAAAAACTTGTGGAAAAAAACAGAAGCCCTAAGCGGGCATGTTTTTTGTTGTTGTTTGTTTGTTTGTTTTACTCCTAAAAAATATTATCGCGGGAAAACCAAACTCTGTTTTCCCCATTTTCTTTCCTTTTTTTTAACCCCAAGAAAATTTTTATCGCGTGAAAACAAACTCCGTTTTCCCCAGTTTTTTTTTTTTCTTCTTTTTTAACCCCGTCTTCTCGAGATCACAAGTTAATTTTGCACTGGACTAGAAGCATTGGGCTGATTACTGTAGGTGGAATGTGGGTGTCCGCGTTGTCTGCTCCATCAGGAACAGTTAAAATAAAGGCAATGACAACACAAATTTTTTAAAAAAGTGTGTTTATTGAGTTTTGTGAGCAAGACACATCCCCTCCCCTGCTGCATCCAATCTTCCTCCCTCCACCCCCCCAGCCAGGGGAGTTAGAGTCAGGGAGACTTGGAATTACGGAGAGGTGGAGTTAGGGGGAAATGTACAGCTAGAAATGTCTGTGAAGGTTCTCATTCATCCAGGTCATAGTTACCCAAGGTTAGATTTTGTAGGCAACTGTACTTAGAAAGGTTGATCAACCTTTCTAAGTCCAGTTGCCTACAAAGTCCAGTTGCATCAACTGCTGCATTGATGCTCTCGTAGGTCAGCATTGGTCACCACTGCTCTAGCTCTGACCCCCAATAACTCTGACTGTCCCTCAGTCCAACTACACCTGACCAACACTTCCTGACTCCGGCGCTCTCTTACGCCCTCTAGCTGTACCTGCCCCGAACTCCGACTCCCCCGAACTCCAACTCTTCCTTACTCCCCCTACTCTACCTTGCCCTACCTCCCCTGACTCCCCCTAACTAACTCCCCCTACTCTACCTCCTCCTAACTCCCCTTAACTACCTCCTCCTGACCTCCTCCTCCCTACAGCTAAGCCCATACTCAACAGTGGACGTGCCTATCTGATTAAATTGCTTTTCATTTTGCATGAGCAAACAGAGTTAAGAAAGACGATTATAAGCAGAGGTGAGTGTCTGGTGATGGTGGCGCAGCCTGTAGGCTGCAGGATTGGTGTGTTGAAGGTTCTTGGTTCAAGTCCTGGTTGGAACGGGTGTTTTGTGCATAACCAAGATTTGAACCAAGAGTCCAGCACATGGAAAACGGTTGGTTCAAGCTCTGGTTGTGGACAAAAGTTGAAAGCTGTTTTTCATGTTACACTTTACTGG
>BJFM01001102.1:60802-102067 GCA_016586285.1 Arothron firmamentum | reverse complement strand
TTGTTGGGCACAACCCAGAATATGCGAATGCCGCCTCCACTGAGCTGTGATTTCCACGTTTGCGTTCCAGGAACTCATCGCCCTCGGCCTCTGCAACTTCATCAGTTCTTTCTTCCAAACCTTTGCCATCACTTGCTCAATGTCAAGGAGCCTGGTGCAGGAGAGCACTGGCGGAAAGACGCAGGTACCGAACGGCGAGATCCGCCTCGCACGTCAAACCCTCCTGGCGAAGGCCAACGAGACACAGCTGTGTTTACTGCGCTCCCTCCTCAGATCGCCGGTCTGCTGTCATCCGTGGTGGTGCTTCTGGTGGTGGTGGCCATTGGTTTTGTCTTCCAGCCGCTGCCTCAGGTCGGTAACACCGATGATACCATTCAGAAGCTCGATGTCCCAGTGTTTGGGTTGGGGGGTTGTTGGGGATTTCCCAACATATTGTAACTGCATCGTTTGTGTGGTTTTTTTTTTTCTTTTGGTCACAGACTGCACTGGCGGCCATCATCATAGTCAACCTGGTGGGAATGTTCAAACAGTTCAGAGACATTTGTGCTCTGTGGAGGACCAGCAAGATCGAGCTGGTTTGTCTGCCGGTCTGTCCATAAATAAATACACCTGTTGAAAAGGATTTTTTTTTTTAAACAGTTCTACTTCCTCTCTTCATCCCTTGCAGGCCATCTGGCTGGTAGCCTTTGTAGCATCGGTGCTATTGGGGCTGGATTTCGGCCTCCTGGTGGCCATCACGTTCGCCTTAATGACGGTCATCTACAGAACACAAAGGTTCCTGCTTTTTTTTTTTTTTTTTTTTTTCATGGGTAGTGCTCATCCCAAACCAGAACGCACAGTAAGAAGTTTCATTCTTTCTGTCTTTCAGCCCGAAAACTGCCATCCTAGGACACATCCCTGGCACGGGTTTGCACTTTGACGTCAAGTACGAGGAGGTGAGCTCGCCTGAGCACAACCTGCGAGAGTCCCCCCCAGCCCGTCTGAAATCCTTCCCGGTGGTTTTTTTTCTTTTGCCCTCAGGCTGTCGAGTACGAAGGGATCAAGATTTTCCACTTCAGCTCACCGATCTACTTTGCTAACAGCGACCTTTATGTTAAAACCCTGAAGGAGAAGGTAATCCCAACCCCCCCGCCGTGTCTCCATTTGTTCGCATAGAGTTCCTAAGAGGTCAGGTCGGAATAACGAGGAAAAATAAGGCGCGATCCCTAATGGCCGGGTTTCACCTGACGCCGCTGCTGCCTCTGGTCACTCGTTTTAGACGGGCGTAAACCCCGAGCAGGCGCAGGCCACCCGGAAAGCCCTGCAAAAACAGAAGGCAAGTGGGAATCACAGCGTCCCGTCACTGAAAGTGGGCTCCCGGGTAAGGCGGCTCTGTCCAGTCGCACGGACTTTGTTGACACGGCAAACACGCGGCAGACTAAATTGTTGACACGCGTCTCGGTTGCATTGGTGTGACCTACTTCCCGTACCTTTCGGGCCAGCTAACAGAGCAAAGCCAGACGCGCGACACTCTGTCGGCCAACCACGTGGCAGAGGAGAACGGGAACAGCCAGGTCGAGGACGCGCTCAGGTGGGACTCAGAGGAGGGCCTGGGGTTGGTCCACGCCATCATCCTGGACTGGACGCTGGTCTGCTTCATTGACTCTGTGGGAGCTAAAGCCATCAAACAGGTTCAGCAAGACACTCAAAAGTGCTTTTGCGACGGCTGGTGTTCGGCAACTCGGTGACTAATTTGCCATCTTTGTCCGCAGGTCATTAAGGAATATGCAGCCATTGATGTAAATGTGGTCATAGCTGGCTGCAGCAGTGAGTAGCCTTTGTCTTTAACTTAGATTTGACCTCTAACCTGTTGAAAATGTAAGCATAATGCTGTGAAAAACTACATAGCTTAGCCTAGCTTGAGTGGCCTGCACTTAGTTCCTCCCTTTATATAAGAACCTCTTCAACTGAGTTTGTTATTGTAGCAATAAAAGAAACTGTTATTTAGGGTTGTCATTGTTATTTAGGGTTTTTGTGGGGTTTTTTTAAATTAAAAAGCCAGCAACTTGTAAGGTTAAACCTCCATTTGTAAAGAAACCAATCAAGATCAACCTAATTAAAAAATAAATGACACATTGGTGTATTTTGTATACTATAACATAGAATGCAGGACGAGCAACAACTGAATCAATCAGGGGGTTTCTTTTGATTTGATTTGCTAATTATTCAAATGTAGAAGTCAAGAAAGGACCAAAGATGATTTCACTGTAATGAACTATGAGGACACAGTTGTGTAACGTCTTATGTTGGATGTCTCCTTTTAGGAACCCTGCTGTCTCAACTTGATGCCCTACAGTTCTTCAGCGGGGTGCAGACAGAGCGGACGGTGTTCCCCACCATCAGCGATGCAGTGCTGACGTGTCAGAGGTCTCAGCGGTTGGCAACTGGAGCCGTTGAAACCAGCGTTTGACCTTAGCTCCGCTGCACGGCGAGGTGCGAGACACTTTGAAAGCGTTCATCCAATCAGATTGGCAGGATTTTCCAGCAGGCATTCCTACACCCTCACCACTGTGAAGTCCCTGCAGAGCCGATTGTAAGCCGTTGTATAAATTCCCTCTGCAGAGATTTTAAATTACTTCTATGTCAACTGTTGGCTTAGAAATTCAACTGGACTTTTAGTTTTTTCAAAGATCTTGAAACGCAACACAACACACTGCTATACGTCTTTCAGGCGGCCAGTCCAAGATGTCCTGAAATGCGTGTTTATCGTTTGTGATGGATTAGCTGTAAACAAGCTGTAATCTGCACTGAGTTCATGCTGCTGTCTGAATATAGTATATAAGTACCGTACAGTGAGAATGACCCCTACACAGCACAGGGGAGCAAGCTAGCGCAGCGCCGAGTGTTGGACATTGGAAGTTGGGTGAGATCTCTCTCTCTCTCCCTCCCTCTCTCATAATCTGACTCGCCTTGAAGCATGTCTTGTGTACAGGGTGGTATTATTACACTCATACATCAATTAAAATGATGTATTGCAAGAAATTAAGCAGTCACAATCCAAGGAATAAACGTTTTTTTTTAATGAACTAAGATGAAATTTGACAGTGAAGCCCACACACACACACACACTTAGTTGTATGTCATATATCTGGGGGTGGCGCTGAACTTGGCGTAGGACTTTATGACTTTGTTGACGGCCTCGAGGAAGTCTTTCTCGGTGGCGATCTTCCTGCGAGCCCTGATGGCAAACATGCCCGCCTCCGTGCACACGCTGCGGATCTCCGCACCTGGCAGCAAGCACATCAGAGTTCGATTTTCAGGGCAATGCTGGGTAGACTTTCACGGGGCAAATACCCCCCCCCCCCGATCTTTGTTTTGGAAGAAAAGAGGGGGGGAAAAAACCAAACAGACTTTGGCTTACCGGTGCTGTTGGGACACAGGCGAGCCAGCAGCTCAAAGCGAATATCCCTCTCCACGCTCATGGAGCGAGCATGGATCTTAAAGATGTGCGTGCGACCCTGCAACGTGAAACAACGACAGGCCAAATGCTCACAATGCGAAACGGCCACACCAGTCAGATGTGTGAACTCGTGTCTTCGTGTCGGCGGCCTTCACCTCGAGGTCAGGTAGGCTGAACTCAATCTTCCTGTCCAGGCGTCCCGGTCTCATGAGGGCTGGGTCGAGGGTGTCGGGTCTGTTGGTGGCCATCAGAACTTTGATGTTGCCTCGTGGGTCAAATCCGTCCAGCTGATTGATGAGTTCCAGCATAGTCCTCTGGACCTCGTTGTCTCCGCCCGCGCCATCATCAAAACGAGCTCCTGCAGGTTTCAAAACCCAAAGAAATCCGCATTCTTATCTTAACGCGAATCAGGAACAATCGTGCAAGGGTTCACACTTACCTCCAATGGCATCAATTTCATCAAAGAATATGAGACAGGCCTTCTTAGTCCTTGCCATCTCAAAGAGCTCACGCACCATCCTGGCCCCCTACGACAGATTCACACTCGTGAGGCTTCAACCTGTAAAATAAATATGTTGATGTTCTTCACACTGACCTCTCCCACGTATTTCTGCACCAGCTCGGAGCCTATGACCCTGATGAAGCAGGCATCCGTCCGGTTGGCGACGGCACGAGCGCACAGGGTTTTTCCTGTGCCGGGCGGCCCAAACAGCAGCACGCCTTTTGGAGGCTCAATACCCAGGTTAACAAAGCGCTCAGGCTGGAGAGGGACACGCCAAAGACATTAAGGATGCAGAATGCGAGCGCAACGGTCGGTTCAATTCTGACACTCACGTGAAGAAGGGGGGTCTCGACCACTTCCCTGAGCTTCTCGATCTGCTCTTTACATCCACCAACATCACTGTAGGTCACATCTGGCTTTTCCTCGACCTACAAAAAAACAGTTCTGCTTTTAATTTGAGAAAGTGGACGGAATCTTGTTTCAAAATGTTAAAAAAAAAAAAAAAAAAAAAAAAAACGGGAAAAGAATAGCTTTAGAATTTGCCGAAGCTTCATACCTGCATCATGGTGACCGTTGGGTCGATCTTGGGAGGCAGGGGAATGTGAATCTGATACTTGTTTCTGTCAACTCTGAAAGAACAAATGCAATTTAGCAAGTGGTTGCGCTCAAAAAAGGAAATGCTACCGCTCAAAACCCAATTTCAGCTAATTACACAACTCACCCAACTCTCATTCCCTCTTCAATGTCAGTCGGAGCTACTTGGTCGCTCAGGTCCACCACGAACTTTGCAAACTGTTTGACATTGATGATGTATTTGGGGTCTTCGGAGTCTGCATTAATGATCTTCGTGCATCTGGAACATAATGTATCGCAAAACAAATATTTTGTTAGATCAGGAGGTACAATAATTAACCTTTGAAGATCAGTGAGGGCAAAATAAATTCAATAAAATCATAAATCCTCCCAGGTGAAATGAAAATGAGCACATAAACTGACACAGGCACATTCAAGTGTTAAAAATAAACAGATTCATGCATGTGTTTCCTTGCAATTATTGCCACAATATTTTGGGTTTCTGCAATTCAAAGGAAACGCTGGAGTCCAAATATCAGCCAGTTTCCTTTACCTTGCTACTTGCAGGGGCTGTTCACTCTGCAAAGTCTGTTTGTCGGCTGCCAGATCCCAGAGGGCTGGAGGAGCCAGACCCGTGTCGGACTCCTTGATTCCTGTCGAATATGATTAGACAGCAATGCTTTCAGTCAGAGCTTTATGTGTATTATTTTAAGGTGCACAATACAAACTTGTGCTAATATATATGTGGGTTTTTCACAGTCGATAACAACGGCAAAAAGCAGAATTGAAAAAAAAGGTATATCAGGAAAACATGTTTGATGATTAACACCACAAATCACATTACTGCATAAACATATTTAAAGGTTTAATCACGTACCTGTCAACTCGTTGATCTTTTTAAGAAGCTGCTGGATGTCATCCTCCACTTGTTTGATCTGTCTGGAGTAGGTGCTTTGACCCTGGTGACACAGGGAAAGCACAATAAAAATACTAAACATTTTCCGCACACCTAAAGCTATATAATAATTTGCCAATTGGGTACTCACGTATGTTTTCAGCAAAGCAATGTCTCCTTCATCCAAAGCTAAGAAGAAAGAAAAAAAAAGCTGTCATGAATATGCAGTCTGAGGCCCGCTAGGATGGTTTTGATATGAGCGTGCAACTTTAACAACCTCTTACATTTTTAAGTAAGTTTACGCATTTCCAAATGGTCACGTATATAATCATTTAAAATAACACACTCAATAACAAGTACAAGTTTTCTTTTGAAGATCAGGATTCGTATGAGCTAAGCGGCTAATGACGCCGCTTTTTTGCTTCGTAAATAGGCTACGTTAAGTTTATACATTATATGTGGTCTTGCCTCTGATGGGAGAATCATCTTTATCCTCTTCTTTAGTTTTCCTCTGATCGTCCCCTAAGTAGTCCGGCATTGCAAATAAATGTACAGAAAATGTCAGACAAAACACCGAGCTGCTGCTACCTTACTGGAGCGTTACACAGCAGGTTTGAGCTTCCGCTTCAAAACGCAACTGCCGGAAATGGATTCGGGATTATGTTTAAGGGCGGACCACACATTTCTTAAATGCACAGTATTAAGAAATGTTCTGTTAATTGCCATAATACACCAACAGATATTTAATATTTATAGTATTCTTTTACTGTGAATTTTACATCAGAAGATGAGAACAAAGAAAAGAAGAAAAAAAAAACAAACAACCAATACACCGGAACAACAGATTAAGAAAGTAAGAACGCGAAATCCACACGGAGCAGCCAGTAGTGTGACAACAGAGCTCGCTTCAGAATTTTGGCATTTGAAGAGGGAGGCCCATGTGCTTGGCTAATGAGTGGCCTCCAAACTTTAGCACTTTAGAAAGTTGTCACTTCATATAGTTCGGCACTTGAATTTTTGAATAGGCAATTTCGCAATGTTGTTGGAAGCGCTGGATGGCGAGGAAACGGTTGTCTTTACAACCGTAGCCGGTAAGTAATTATCAGGCCAAAAAGGGTAGCTAGCGACCTTACTCTTGTGTAATGAAAGTAATACTGCCCTAAACGTTTGCATGCAGCTAAGAGACTGTCCGGCACATGGGATATAATTATAAATTCTACTTTCCATGCGACCGAGTATGTTCATTCACTTTTAGAATTTTACTTTTCTTTTTTTTTTTAAAAAAAAACCACGTGAAGTAGCTGCTGCCATCTCATGTGTGCAACAGCATCAATGAATGGTTGCAACTGCTGTTAGTTGAATTTGCTGGTTGACAGCTTTAAATATGATATGTGAAAGAGTCATCCTACCTTTTTCATGTCAAGACAACTGCTGTGCTTGTCAAACTGAGTGAAATTTAATAATGCGCCTGTTAGCGCTGACTATTAAAGGTTATCCCATTTCAAATCTTACTGGTTAGTTAAATAATTCGGATCAAACACCACAAAGTGCTTTCTTAATTCTACAGTGTGGGCAGAACCAAGCATATTTGGATTTGTTTGGACAAAAAAAACAAGTCGTCTGCTTTTCCATCCGTACAGCCTCTGTGCAGGTGGAGGTGGAACCAGTGGGTCGATGGTTTGAGGCTTACGTGAAAAGGAGGATTAGGAACACATCTGCGTCCTTCCAGGAGCTGGAGGAAGAAGAAGAGTCCTCAGAGGATGAGGAGGATGAGGAGTTACAGCTGGAGGAGGACCCAATGCTCAGAACACTAGACCCTAAAGACTGGAAGGTAACGGGGTGGTCTTAGTTTCTAGGAATCGGTCGTGTCTCCTCTGTGCTTTGGTTCCAAGAGTAAAAACAATGACAGGTGAAGATTACTGTTGTCTGTGTTTAGAATCAAGACCACTATGCTGTCCTTGGCCTCACAAATGTGAGGTACAAAGCCACACAGAAACAGATCAAAGCTGCTCGTGAGTATTTTGCCACACACACACACATACACACACACACACACACACACACACACTCGCTGGTCAAAAAAAGAAGCTTTTTCCAAACAAGGTCCATGTTCTTTTCTTACCAGACAAAGCAGTTGTATTGAAACATCATCCAGATAAGAGAAGAGCTGCAGGAGAGCAGATAACAGAGGGAGACAATGACTACTTCACTTGTATAACTAAAGGTTTGTCACTTTTCATGTCTTGAAGTTCAAAAATACACTTTATTAACTCTGCCATTGATGCCAAGTCTACTGTCTTACTTCTTATTCTGTCCACCAGCTATAGAAATCTTATCTGACCCTGTGAAGAGGAGAGCGTTCGACAGCGTCGATCCCACCTTTGACAACACGGTGCCGTCCAAGAGTGAGGGCAAAGACAGATTTTTTAAGGTGTTTGGTCCAGTTTTTGAGAGAAATGCCAGATGGTCTTCCAAAAAACACGTACCCAAGCTTGGCACCATGGAGTCCTCCTTTGAGGAAGTGGATAGTTTTTACTCTTTCTGGTAAATATGACTTTTTTTTCTTACAAATGAACAAAAAAACAAACAAAAAAATAGCATCTCTTGAGTCGATAGTCATGATTTCTCCCACAGGTACAACTTTGATTCATGGAGAGAATTCTCTTACTTGGATGAAGAGGAAAAGGAAAAAGCTGAATGGTGAGTTCCCGCACGGACCCGCCTCATCGTTTTTGGTGTGGCCGTATCTGCCTCATGCCCTTTTCACTCTTCCCTCGCAGTCGAGATGAGAGGAGATGGATTGAAAAGCAGAATCGGGCTTCGAGAGCGCAGAGGAAGAAGGAAGAGATGAACAGAATGCGAACACTAGTTGGTACAGAGCTGACGCGCTGCCGGATGAAATGCAAAGCAAACCGCAGCTAAATAAAGGCCTTGCTGTCCCTCTGCAGATACTGCATACAGCTGCGACCCGAGAATCAAGAAATTCAAGGAAGAAGAAAAAGCCAGGAAAGAGTCTGAGAAGAAGGCTAAAGCGGAGGCCAAGAAAAGGGAGCAGGAGGAGAAGGAGCGGGTAGGCGTTGCCCTAACGGCAAACTATTATAACGCAAGCGTTATTTCAAGGTGGTGTTCAGCGTCCAAGGGCTTCCCTTTGTTCCTCAGGCTCTGCAAGCAGAGTTAGAAGCAGCACGCCTGCTGAAGCAAAAGGAGGAAGAGGAGGCGAAGCAAGCGGCCCAGCAAGCGAAGAAGGAGAAGGAAATCCAGAAGAAGGCAATTAAAAAGGAGAGACAGAAGCTCAGGGCCACCTGCAAGGTTTGATCTCGTCCAAACGGCGTTTGATCTGTAGCGTGGGGTGCTGCCTCTTCACACCTTTCTCTCTCGACAGAACTGGAATTATTTTGCTGACAATGAAGCCGACAGCGTGAAGATGATGGAGGAGATTGAGAAGCTCTGCGATCGACTGGAGCTCGCAAGGTACGGAGCCCATCTGAGAAAGGAGCGCAAATCTGAGCGCAGGAGTCATCGTACGATAGGACGCACGCGGGATTCTGACGCTGATAAAAAGAATATTTCCTGCATCCGTAGCCTCATATTTTTAGATTTGTTTTCATGGCATTTTCTTTCGTTGCTCCTATTATTAAAAGGATTTGGTTTTAATTTGTTGCCCCTTTTGTAAAGCCAGTGAGGTTATAGTGAGGGTCCAAACGGGGCTAATCAAATGTTATTACTATTATTGACGCACTTTCTGGACGTTTGGGTCGGACAAAAAGTGGTCAGATCAGATCAGCTGGCCCCCAGCAGGCGTGTTACTGTTGGAAAGAAATTACTCTGATAAAAAGGACAAAATTGCTCCACAAAACAATCAAAAAGAAAGGAATTAAGTCGACAGAATAAAAATGGAAAACTGAGTTTTTGGTTTTTTTCCCAAGGGAATCGAGGGACGCTCGCGTCCACACTGATAAATGCTGATCCTTGTGTGGTAATGGTCGCGCGCACAGTTTTCTGCCGTGCGTTCATCTGATAAGTGAGGGCCCGTGTCTCTAAGGAGCCTGCTTTTTATACGTGAACTCATGGATACAATTGACTCCTTTTTTCTTGCAAAAGTTGTTTTCGTGTCCAAGGATGAACAGATATTTTACCAGCTTTTTTACTGATTATATTTGCAGTCTGCAGTCCCTGAATGAGGTCTTGGCCGTGTCCTCTAAAGACGAGAGCAAGGCAGCGGTGGGAAAGCAGGTGAGGAGGCAGTGTGAGGCCAAATATGGGCCATAGGGGCTCTCTAGGTTTTTTCTCAAACATCTTTGCTGCTGCTCCTCCCTCCAGGTCCAGGAAGTCAATGTACAGCTCCAGAAGGAGAAGGAGGCTGAGGTCCAGGCAAGGCAAGCAGCTCGTGGTGCCGACCAGGCCAGTGGAGGAGGAGGGGGAAGCGGCGGAGGGAAAGGCTGGAACGAGGAGGACCTCCAGCTGCTTATTAAAGCCGTCAACCTGTTCCCCGCTGGAACCAACGCCAGGTGAACCATGATGTGTTCAAAAATGAAACCCTCGGTGTGTTTACAGTGAACCCTCATTTATGGCGGGGGTTACGTTCTGGAAATCCCCCGCGATAAACGAAACCCGCGGAATAGAAACCTGTTTGCTATTCAAATACGGTACATGTTACCGCCTCTTCATCCCTCCTCGCCATCTTTATAAACGCACACAGCGCGGACGCAGCCGATAAATTGCCAGACGGCAGAAATCAGTCCGGGGCGCGACGTAAATTTGGCGAGCTGTACAGAGACGAGGGGCGGAGACTGTTGACGTTGGTCAGTCCCTGAGCCAATCAGGATGCAGAACACAATGCACTGTTAAAAAAAGCATTAAAAAAAAAAAAAAAAAAACTGGACTAAAAAATCCGCAAAGCCGTGAAAAGTGAAGCGTGATATAGCGAGGGTTCACTGTACTTTTTTAGAAAAGAAAAAAATATGAATGAATCCAGTTCTTTTAAAAGCACCCACTTGTGTAAAACTAGATATCCTATAGAAATATTTATTATTGTGTTTAATTATTGACTTTAAATTTTCCACCTATCTCAGCAGATTTAAAAAATTATTCTGTTTGTGTGTCTTAGTCAAGTGTCCCACAAACGAAAAAGTGAAATGTGAACCTTCAAGTGTCCCAAATGTGGTCACGTTTTCATTCTCGGCAGCTTTTGTCTTCCAGATGGGAAGTTATTGCCAATTACATGAACCAGCACTCCACCAGTGGCATGAAGAGGACTGCCAAAGATGTCATTAACAAAGCAAAGAACCTACAGAGGCTCGGTAAACCTGCAATTACCTCACCTGGGAATCACAAAAACTTAAAATGTTCAGTATCTTCTGCTGCTTTTGAACTTGGTAGTGTGATGTGTTTTGGGTATTTGCAGCTTGGCAGCCTTGATAGATTTAAGAACTCGAGTACATTTCCCCGTCTTCACAGACCCCGTACAGAAGGATGAGATCAACAAAAAAGCCTTTGAGAAGTTCAGGAAGGAGCACACGTCGGTGGCGCCGACTGTTGACAACGCTGTGCCATCAGAGAGATTTGACGGCGAGTGTCACAACGCGTGTCGACCCGTTCCTCGAGAACGGCGTCAACTGTTTGGGCTAACGAATGCGGTTCAATTTCAGCCGCCGGGAGCGACGTCAACGCCGCTGCCTGGACCTCCGAGGAGCAAAAGCTGTTAGAACAGGCCCTGAAAACCTACCCGGTGAGCACCCCGGAACGCTGGGAGAAGATCGCCGCGGCCGTCCCCGGGCGAAGCAAGAAAGACTGCATGAAGAGGTACAAGGTAAGGCGACGTGCAGCTCTCTTTTCAGTCAGCATTTATTGAATTCGACAAACGGAGTGCAGCAGCAGCAACACGCGTATTTAGCACAGCTCTGTCCTACAGGAACTGGTGGAGATGGTTAAAGCCAAGAAAGCTGCGCAGGAACAGGTGGCGGCCAGAAGTAAAAAATGACAAGAGCTACCAGAAGCAGTGTCCGTCTTATTTTAAAATTGTTTGTTGTTATTTTATAATAAAAGAAACTACAGAAGAAACCCAACCCAGACTTAAGAGTTAAATAGTTTTTCTGCGCGGCGCAGCTGATCTCGGGTCTTCAGCTTCTCATCCAGAACATCCCACTGCGGATCTGGTTGTAGTCCGGCAGCTGTTCGATTGGACCTGAGAGAGAGAAATTAGATTTTCATAAATTAGCGCTGTTTAAATTCATTTACTTGTCAATGTAGAATGCTGCGACACCAGTTTTTGCTCTGTCTGATCTTGAGTTTGCAAGTGAAATTAAAAACGGGTAACAAAAGCTGCGGCTCCCCTAACACCCAAAGGTAAAGGGCATAATGTGTTACTACTTTTTTTTTTTCTTCCAAACATACCAACTGCTGCAATAGCAGGAGCCTTGTCAAAGATGTACTTGGTGCAAACATCCTTGATAGTCTTGGCATCAATCGCCTGTGAAGTGGAAAGAGAAAAAAAACTAAATCTAAATGAATTATCTCTGCAGGTCAAGTTAAAAGACCAATAAAATGTACCCCGGGTTTCCACCAGATGCGGCGCGTCTCCGTCGGACGGAGCACGCCGCAACAATCTCGCACAAACCGCCGCGTGCGAGACAGGAAGTCGAGTGTGAAGAGAAAATAAAACATCCGGGAAATTGTCAAAATAAAAGGTCCCGTATTCAGCGTATTCAATCTAATCAGGACGGACGGAGACGCAACGCAACCAGTGGAAACGGGAGGTAAAACATGCCCTCAAAGTTGCCTCGATATTCATTTTTGAAGGTGGATCACAGGCTTACGTCAATTCTGGCCTCCAGCTCATGCAGAGGGATCCTGCGGCTGTAGCACAGCATCTGTCTGCCGATGTCCTCACAGATGGGTGTGGATCCTGGGCGCAGACATTAAAAACCAGTTGCTGAAAACAAAACGAGAACCGCGCCAGTGGTCAGTCTGCCAGCGGAGCTCGTTTACCATCGAGGTGTAACAGCATGTTGGTCTTGAGCAGGTTCTTCGCCCGCGCCACTTCGCTGTCTGTAACACTCGTGCAAAGAGACATCCTGCAAGACACACATGTTTTTTTTTTAAACGACCTGTTGGTGTAAATCGGACCCCTCCGCGTGCGCGTGTGCACCGACCATTCCATCTGGGTGAAGTGCATCATGTCCTTGACGGTGCTGGGCTCGCAGACCACGTAGAGCCCCCAGAGACCCGTGTCAGTGTAGCAGGTGTTGAAGGACTGGAAGCTGTGGCACAGGTTTCCCTGGCAGGCCATTTGAGCCAATTTGCTGGACAAGTTCTGCGATAACAGAGGACACAAATGAAGAAAATCAGCACTTTATCCTCACAAATCTAATTTCTAAAGAAGATAACATCACTGAAGGACGCGACTGTAAGATTAAGATCAGTTACATGAAAGGAATATATAGGTTTCTGGATTATATCGCATCACAATACAGTGATATAAGAGGAGTTTTCAACCGCTCTTACCACACCTCCGCCAAACGACCGGTCCCAGTTGCCGATCAGCGTGTTCGCCACCATCAGGGGGATGGTGTCAGGGTGGGACCATCCAACAGCCTCGACCGCGATGGCGATATGAGCCAAAGGCATCTTGTCGTCGCGCACGCGGATCTGCGAAAAAGAACTGCTTCAATTCGTGCTAATGCGGGCGCGCTGTCACGTTTAAAAGTGCTGCGGCGGCAAACTGTGGCGTGTTGGCCTTCAAGCTTACCTCACTTCCTGTAAAGTGACAGAGTGGAAGCGCTGGAGCTTCGCCTTGATATCTGCCGGGGAGCTTTCCAAAGTGATACCTGGCCAAGTCAATCAGCTCCTCATGAGAAACTCCTAAAGAGCACAGAAATGACAGAGCGAAATAAGCATTTTGGTCTCTGGACGTGTTCTCTAATTTCACTCGTTAAATACGAAAGAGGGAAATCTAATCTGGTGCGCGGTACCTCCGGCAGCAGAGAGGACTATTCGGGGGCCTTTGTAGTGAGTCGTGATATAGTCCACCAGGTCTCCTCTGTTGATTGTCCTGTAGGCAATCAATTTCCAAACAAGTTTGGTTAAAACGTGCGCTGACGTGGCGGTGCACGCACGTCTGGTCTTACTTGATGTTTTCGGTAGGGCCCAGGATGGTCCGGCCCAGAGCGGTGGACTGATACGCAGTAGCGTGCAGGTAATCGAAGACCACTTCCTGCAAATTGGTCTCTACTTCCTGCATCTCTCTCAGGATCACCCCTCGCTCCCTCTCTATCTCCGCTTGACCCAGCGTGCTGTTCTGGATGATGTCAGCCAAGATCTCTACAGCTGTGGGGCAGCAAAATACAAGTATCCCATTTTTAAATTCGGAGACGATAGCTTCTGATTTCCTTGAGACATTATCCTGGTTTATTCACAAATAACTTTTCAATTCTCTTCCCTTCTGCATTTTACCTCGTGGGAGATCCTTTGAGAAAGCTTTGGCGTAATATACAGTTTGTTCTCGGGACGTGTAGGCGTTCAGGTGAGCCCCCATGTTCTCAATCTCCAGCTCCAAGTCCAGCTGGGAGCGTTTCCTTGTGCCCTGTGGAACACCGGAACAAACACTTGAACCACATCAGTCTGCGTGTCACGAATGCAGCCAGTGTTGCGATAGTTACATTAAAAAAGTAATCAGACTACTGATTACTGCTCCAAAAAGTAGTTTAATTACTTTACTGATTACTTGATTTTAAAAGTAACAGAATAAAAGTAACTATTAATTCCCTTCAGCTGTCAACATAAAAATGACAACCAGTCTTGCCAAGACTCCCTTTATTGGAAGTGCATTGGAAGTAATGTCAACAATGTATCTTTACATTTTAAGTTGAACTTAAAACCATTTCCTAAAAAAAATGCATTTTATAAAAAAAAAAATCAAATAATGAGAGTCACTTGACTTTATGTAGTCATGTTACATAAACACTGTTTTAAATAAAAACATCAAATAATGACTCTTTCACTAAAAAACAGAACAAAGACACTCTAAAAATCTATATAATTTAAATATATCCATATAGCTATTGAACCATATTGATTCCATATTTTTATGAAATCAAGATCTCATTCACCCTGGATATTCTGTATATACTGTCCATCTTACACCTTCTGTAAATGCTACATTTGCCCTTCATTTTTATTTTAAGATGAAAAAGAAAACCCTGCTAACTTGTGAAAATATGATCGAACGGAATGACACAAGCAAATCTCACCTTAAAGGCCATATGTTCAAGAAAATGCGCTGTGCCATTATTTCTCTCGTTCTCATAGCGACTGCCAGCATCTATCCAAAGACCCACCTGGAAGAGGAGGAAAGCAGCCATCAGCAATATCCAGATAAAACTTTCCCAAAGTAATCGCCTGTGCTCCACAGGTGGTCTTAAGGGGATGAATGACGCTGTGGCCTTCAGAGATCATCTCTTGTGAGGGTATAAGCTCTTAAAAGAAAGAGACTGGACTAACCGTACAGGTGCTCAGGCCCGAGTCTTCAGAGGCCACCCGGAGACCGTTTTCCAAAGCAGTCACCTTGGTTTCTGGAAGATTTAGAGCCACCTGCTGAGCAGCCCGAGTAGCCAAGAGTCTGTGCGGTCGACCTAAAAACTGCAAAAGGACCCCGTCTTATCCTCCAATCGTAATACGACATCAAATTCAGAACAAATAGCCATATATTTATTGACTGGTGCAATAGATATATTGTGAATTTATTAAAACTAGTTGCTTTGATGGTTTTCGATTAGTTACGTGTCCAAAACATCATTTATTAAAAACCCAAACACGATGCTAGCAGGACACACTTGGGAATTTTCGTCTAAAAGAATAATTCAAATAATTTCAAGTGACTTGTGGAGACTCAGGACAATGTATTGTTGTTATATATTCGTCTTACCTTTCTTGACGAACATGTCTTCAGTAAGTGTCTACAATTTAGATATCTACCGGCTAATGCGAGACGCTGTACGGACGCCGCCATGTTGTTTGTGTCATAGAACACATTGGGCGCGTGCGCTATTCTCACTGACGCAATCAAGACGCAACACCAGCCAAGAAAATTAAACGATTTAAGAGAAAATAATTTTCCTCAAAAAAATTTTATATTACAGTTATGTTCCCATTAACTGTCAGAAATGTAGCTTAATTATATAAAAAGCAATTTATTTTATGTGAATAACTTTCACATTTAACCAAGAACATTTATAGTATTCCAATATTTCTTTGAATCTATTTTAATTAACAACACTGATCTTTACACTACAAATAAATGAAGAGAATCGGGTTTTTTTGTTTGTTTGTTTTTTGTTTGTTTTTTTCGTCCCCCACGTCTGGACTACATTTATTTTGATAGTGTGACATCCGACAGGCGGAAGTAATGTTTTTGTGTACCGCGAATCTTCTTCCCCATTTCAAGTTTGGTCGTTTGCCTGGGGACCACACTGCGGAATTTCAAACACAAATTTTGGAGAAAAACGCTTATGTATTGCTTCAAAGACATCACAGACTCGCACACCTAAAGGTATGTTGATTTCTGAAGTAAATGATTCGAGTTCCTTTCTAGGCAAACATTGTTAACCGACAATTGTGCACACTTAGCTTATGTTGCTAATGACTGGCCAACTTGAGCCGATGCTTTAAAACAGGCGGTTCTTGTCTTCGAATTTCAGGCGAGAAATGGCACATGGTGGTGATCTGATGGACGGAGACCTGGAGGATGGAGAGCTCTCTGGGTCCTGCTCGGATTCGGAGATGGCAGCTGTCTCCGCCACTGCTCGACCGCCGGTTCCTCCAGCATTTAGCGGCCAGTTCTGCCGCAACAGACCCGCCGCGGAGATGTCTGCCGCCGCGTACCGCAGCACGGTCAAGCCTTTGGAGTCCAGCGAAAGCGACTCGTCAGATGAAGAAGAAGCTTCTTGGCGTAGGAAGCGTCAGAAAGTGTCCAATCGTCCATGCGCCACCCCGAGAGATCCGGCAGGAGGCCGCAAAGTGAACAACATTTGGGGAACTGTGGTACAGGAGCAGTGCCAGGATGCCATTGCTGCAGAACTTGGCATATTTGGCATGGAGGGCGAGGTCAGCATGTCCAGCAGAAACGTAGAGACTTATAATTACGTCCTGGCCCGTAAGATCATGGAGAAAGAGAGAGAGCGAGACAAAGACGAGGTGAGCATGCTAGATGAGCAGCTGGAGGAGTACATGAAGGGTAAGAATTCAGAAGAACGGCTAGGAGGTGATGGCAAGAGGAAGAGATCAGTCAAGGAGAGGCTTGGCCCCAGGGCGGAGATGGACATCAAGGGGCGATATGAGATCACAGAGGATGACCCCGAAGAGACGGTGGTAGATGAGATAGCATACAGGCTACAAGAACCTAAAAAAGACCTCATAGAGCGTGTCGTTAAGGTGCTAGGTAGAAAAAAAGCCATAGAATTACTGGGAGAGACTGCCACCCTCGAGGAATGCGGTGGTGTGTTCACCCTGGACGGCAGCCGGCGGCGGACGCCAGGCGGGGTTTACCTCAACCTGTTGAAAAACACGCCAAGTGTCACCAAGGCTCAGGTGAGGAAGATATTCTTGGATGAGCAGCAGAAGGAGTCCAAGAACAAGAAGGCAGCCCAGAAGAGGAAGCGCCATCTGTTGGCCAAGAAGATGAAAGAGGCCATTGGGACACTAAATCTGCAGGAGCACGACGACGTCTCCAGGGAGACGTTTGCCAGTGACACCAATGATGCGCTGGAGTCACTGGAAGAGGCTGCAGGGGAGGAAGAGGATGACGGTCAGGGAGAATCTGTGGTGGGGATTGAAGAAACAGCCGTGGTCTACAACACAACGGACCTGGAGGTCTTCTGAGGAGGAGGATAGGACATTCTGCACTGAAATAAATTGAGTTCCAACACATAATAATACTGATTAACGGTGTGTTTTGTGTTTTCTCATCCTTTGCAATTAAACAAACATTAGTATTTTTACAGTTCAGATTGTTCCAGGTTTTGTATGATTTAATTAATTAGCTAAAAGCTCGGAGCTGATGAATTCAGTAATAGTGAATAACTCAATCTTCAACCAGAAATTAAGTTTGATTATAAGATACCTAAGCTTTTGATTTAAGTCATTTTTGTATCTGGAGGGTAAATAAATGTGCTGGTAAAACTGCATGATATGCTGTTTTTTCCCTTTCTGATCCATATTTTTACTGATCTTTGCTGTTTTAATTCATATGATTTCTAATCGAGTTCATTTTAGTGTTTCATTTTTGGGTTTATCGCTCAAAATCCTTCTTTCCTGAGCAGATATGACACAAAGCCATGCTAAAGGCTTTATATTTATCAAAGCTAAATGTATAGATTTTAGAGACCATTGAATGAACATGAAAATACAAGACAGTATATAAGATAAATGCAATAAATTATTTTCAAAAATGGTAGATTTTCAAATGAAGCATTTCAAGACGGCGACATGTAAATGAAGCATGTAACAGTCTTCGAAAAGTCAAGATAATGATGCTCTAATCACCAGTGTTATATTTTGTGTGCAAATAAGTGATCAAAGTAACGGCTTTTGTTCAATTTTGAATTTTACATTCTCTGCTACTCGTTTTTGATAAGAGTTGATTATCAGTAAACAAACGTCGACTAATGAAACTACACATTGTGTCCAGTAGGTGGAAGCAAAGCTCTACTGTTGGTAAATGTCCCCCACACTAAAATCTGGCACTGATTTCCTACCAAAACATCTTTTTATTTAAAGAAAAAAAGAACGCACCAAAACAAAAATAACAATCAAGAAACAACCTGCAATTATTATTTTTTTAATTCTACCTTTTTGTTCCAGCAAAGGTGGATTATCACTGCACTATACAGTATAACATTTCACATTGTGGATGCAATCCTTTTATTTCTACTGTATCATTTTTGTGGTGTATCCAAAAGTTAAATGCGATTTTATTCAGTCTTCAGCTTAAAAGTCTTTAAAGTTATCCCAAAACAGTTGGTCAGCCTCAGTACAGGACATGAGCCCAAATTCCTTAGAAAAAATAAATAAATTAAAAACACCTAGTATATATATATTTTTTTAATATAAAAAGCACTTTTTATTTGAAAACAAAGTAATGAATACTAACAGGACTTAGCATTGCGAAAGGGTAGAATTGAGATGGTGTCCAGATATTATTCATGTCATTAAAACTTTTTAAACTTCTTGTACAACTTCCCTGCTTGTTTACCCAACATATGCATAACATCCTTATTTATTTATTTTTTTTAACATCCCCGTTTTCAGTGAGGTTGAACAGACCTCGGTTTAAAAAATAAATAAACGATACCTTTGCTCAGGGAGCTGCAGCAAAATCAAAGCGACAGCAGTGAGCTGCAGCTCCAGGGGAGAGTGGATGTCTCTAAGGGTGCCAGTGGATTTGTCAGCTAAAGGCGCCTCGAAAATGATCGTTATCTCTGCTCATGGCAGTCACATTAAAGGCCCGGCTTGCGTGGCAGAAACCGTTTTGATAATCCCCGTGTTTTCATCTCTGCTGGCGGACATCAGTGACTTGCCGTCAGGAGAGGCATGGTGAGGCACGGCCTCACCCGTCATCATGAAAAGAAAAAGAAAAAGAAAAGTAAAATGTAAAAATAAATTAAATGGGTGTTTTTATATAGTGCCAAAAAGTTATTTTCCATTTAACTTCACCAGTTTTAGATTATTTGTTATTAAAAAAAAAAAGCGTTTACCGGCGTTCAACTACTCGCGAGGCCTGAATTGAGGCACGAGCCAGCTGAACCTCACCGTGGATTGCACAACCGTATCGCTGTCTCTCGCAATATGAAGTCAATTTTCATTGTTTAGCTAAAGTATATAATATATAATGCAGCGGGTTTTTTTTTTTTTTTTTTTTTTTTTTTTTTTTTTTTTGGTCAACAACTATGCGTGGAACGTGTTTCTTATGCTGAGCGATCATAAAACGTCTAAAAGGAGGCACAAGGTGAGGCACGCATTTCTCGTGCCTCATAGTAGGGGGCGCTCGTGATCCCAAGGATGCTTCTTATGATGCAGCGGCTGCAGCGTGACCGCGCGCGGCTGTACTGCGGCCAATTAAGAGTTGGCAAGCAGCGCAGCCATTATTCCCGTTCGCCCGGCCTTCCCTTCCAAATGGAGGATTACATATCTAAAAACTTTTAAAACTCAAAGAAGACAATGACAAATTCTACCAACAAGTTATCGATGCTTTTGTTCAAAAGGAGTGGCGGATAGACTTCATTTATAAGTAAATGTAAGAACATATTAACGTTTTTTTTTCGCAATTAAATGTACTTTTTGTGCTACAGTTTGTATGTGTAAAGAATGCTGATATAAGACTTTAAACCTAACCTAACCGCTGCCAATCAAATATTGGATAAGATAGTCTGTACAGGCCCTATACAGGTTTATATGTTTGTAAATCTGATTGTGATGACGTCAGTGCCTCATCAGCCATGAACCTCACTGCACGTCACCGGCGGACATGTCTTTGCTGAAGAGCTGGTGAGTGTACCGTGATTTCGCACCGCAATTAGCAGTGTGAATGCAGGGGGTGTTTTTTTTTTGTTTGTTTTTTTTTTTTTTTTTACGTCTGACCTTTACTGTTTTTCAGAAGTTTACAGCGCGGGAACAGATGTGTACTTCTGAAGCGATCACAGATTGCAGGAGGTGAGTGATGGCCTGCCATGTCTTTTTTTCATGTGGAATCATTGCATGCACTCTATGGTCTCAGGACCTCTGTATCTGTCACCTGGCAACCAACTTGTTGCCTGGATACAACACACTGTTTCTTATTTCCATTTGATCAAACAGGACCAAGGTTGAAAGACTTGTATCTTTTCAGAGGGAGGGGGAAGTGCTGCATGATGTCAGCACTCTAAACAAATCACAGGTGTGTGTGTTTGTGTGTTGGTGGTGTGTGTTTGTGTGTTGGTGTGTGTGTGTTGTACTTCCTACAGATCCAAATTGAGGACATTTTTGGGAAGTGAGGACATTTTAGCTGGTGTTTTAAAGGACTGTTTTAGGGTTTATACCTGGCTGAGGCTAGAATTGGGTCAGGGTTCGGGCTTGGGTAAGAGTAAGGTTGTTGGGATGTTTAGGTTTAGGGAGCTGGCTATCAAAGTCCTCACTGAGGTAGAAGTCCAGGTATGTGTGTGTAGCTGCACCTGTGTGTCAGGAATGTGATTGTGGTTATTCTGACAGATTTGGTGCATTGAAATGTGTGCACGCATGCACACACACACACATCTGTGTATGTTTTCAGCATGTGTCTGTGTGTGCACAATTTCCATGTGTAAATGCACATTTTTAGGGTTTGTACAAGTTCAACGCATGTGCACACACTAAAAATGTGCAGACACACACCTACACACAGCGCAAAGTTGTTCTAGTGTAACCAAAAGGCCACACTATCTTGTGACAATACATGCATTCAGGTAGGAGTTAAGGCGGGCGACAGGCAGACATCCAAGGTTAGATCTCTTTAACAAGTCCAGTTGCACACAGAGATCTAACCTTGGATAACTATGGTCTGGATGATTGAGAACCTACTCCGACATCTTGCATCACGCCAGGTAGACACACACTCTGGTGTTTTTTTGTCCCCCCCCCCCCACCCCCAGACCTGACCTGTTCTGAGAAGAGCTGTTGATGACTCATGACGGTCAGCCAAACAATGGTGGCCTAGTTGTAAGGAAGAGGGGAATGGTGGATACGAAAGACAGCGAAAGACAATGAGTTAAAAAAAAGGATGGTGTTAAAAATGCCATTATACCTCTTTTCTATCTCACGTGCTCACAAAGCAAATGATATATATGTACTTACACACACACACACACACACACACACACACACACACACACACACACACACACACACACACACACACACACACACACACACACACACACACACACAGATAAGAAAGGCAACAACGTGGTGCAATTGTAGCATACAAAAGGCCAGTAGGTAGCTATATGTTGATGTCATATCAACCTATTGAACTACTGGATGAATATTTTTATTTACTATAAATTTTTTTCCCCCCAGTAACATATATAGTTTTCCTCTCTCATATCACATTTTATTTTTATGGAGCAACTCACAAGAATTAATTCATTCACGTGATGGATGAAAACAAGTGATAACTAAGTATGAGAGTATATATTTGACATTATAATGTAAACTTTTGCTGTTTTAAACTGTTTTAAAAGATAATTTATTCAATAACTATTTTTTGTAATTATTTGCTGCAAAAGAGCTAAATAGAGGACATTTTAACATATTTGTGTGTGTGTGTGTGTGTGTGTGTGTGTGTGTGTGTGTGTGTGTGTGTGTGTGTGTGTGTGTGTGTGTGCGTGATGTGATGTGATCCATAACCACACACATGACAGTAAAGCAGGGGGAACGCCTCACTTCATGCCACCAGTCAGAAATTGGGGGCCCAATTACGGTGGTCAGTTACCATGACGACAGGAGGCGGCCCCTTCTATAAAAAGCCAGTAGTGTGTTACTTCACATAACTCCAGTCACTTTGGATTTTCCACTTTGCTCCTTGAGACTAAACTACACTGGTGAAGCTGGCAGGGAACCTGTTGTCACTGTGGGGGCCCCACACCTCTCCTACTGGGACACCGAATACACTAGTGGCAACCACTGCAGTCTGATTTCATGTCTACCATCCCAAAATGACTAAACCCTTCCTGAAGCGTTTGGCAAAAACTCCTATTGGGAAATTGTCTGTTGCCCCTTTCTTTGCAAGTGTAGTTCAAGGTCAAAGTCAACTGTCGTTAACAAACATTTACAACAGTGACTTGTCTTACTGTGGTCTCGATTATCACAACCTTAAGGACAACATTATGAAACCCAACGGCCTGGCATGTCGTGACATGAGTGTGGTTTTAAGTAGATCTAACCTTGGAAAACCTGGATGACCTGGATGAAGGAGATCCTACACAGACAACTAATATGCTAAAGCATTTTTGGACCTGAGATGGAATTAAGTTTCAGGATTGTCAAGTTTTGGAGCGATACTGCGAATGTTGCTAACGGCAGAGTTGCCTGTAGGTTTTTTAGTTCCCCTCAGAATTGTTAGGAGAATTGATAAGGATTCCACAATGGCATTGATGTTGATAAAATCTTATCAATTTCTACCCCAAACTGAAGCTTCAAGGATTTTCTCCACACACGCCAAAGATATGAATCTCACGCTGGTGTCAGCCTATTGGCAGTAGTTTAACGAGCCAATTAAAGTTAAACAGATCCGGATGAGGGGAAATTCACATGAAAATGAATTATTAATCTAGTTCAACATTTACGGGGGTAGTCTTCTATTTCTCTTCCTTACTGGGATTGTTGAAAAGCTTTTGCTATACCGGACTTGGGCTTAGGACTGGTTCATCTGGACTACAAAGAGAAAAGCCAGAGAAACAATCAGCATGTTTTAACGCTTTATTTTGCAAAGTTTGTGCTAGTAGGCGGCCCATCTTTGATTCCAGTCGACCCTCTTTTGGATGTCCAGATCATTACCCAAAGATGATGGGAATCAGGTGACTGCTCTGTGAATCTGGGCAATTCCACCCTGAACAGAAGTTCATTTTCTGAGGGATGGAGAGGAATTATGGGCTAGTGAAGTCACCTGACAGATTAATGAGAGCATCATCCTGCTCTAGGACACGGCCAACTGGTCGGTGTCAAATCATTTAGCCAAAGGCGACCCTTGAAAGGGATGCCAATGCATGAGAGGGAGGAAAAAAAGGCTCCATTCTGTCATTGTTGAGAGGAACTGTGTGAAGGATTTGATGACTTTCTTCCATAAATAGCTGTTTTCTCTTTAATTACCAGACATCTGTTTCCATCTCCCATGTAGGTCTGTCATACTTTCACCCTATCAACTCTGTGTTAGCCTCAGAGAATCGGCCGGTCATTTCCTTTTTGTGTGTTTGAAGCTGAAAAAGAGAGAAGGGCGATGTGTGCTCATCCATCACCGACGAACATAAACACACTATTTGGATGCAAATGAACCCTATTCTGTTTTCCAACCTGCCTTTAATGGTGTTCTAGGGGACACCTGTCATTCTGCGTGTTAGACAATGCTCTCCCATTCCCGGGCATACAGTATCAGTCCTACCAAGCCCTGCGGCTCCTCTTTCACTCAGATGTGGGGTGTCATGATGGCTTCCTGTCGTCATGGTGAGAGACCTCTAGATAACTACATTGCCTGACATTACAGGAGCATTATTAGAACAGCATTACTATCAGTATTAATAAGTAATTGAATATGATACCACAGAATAATACCACAATGACAAATATAAGTGTCTGTGCGCATGTGCAGTTCATTTTCCACTCCATAATTCATCAAGGATAATTGATTGCATCGCACTAACACCATTCTGTGCCTCCTAATTTCTTGCTTTTGATCAGCGAACAACCCTGAACTCATCAACCCTCTTCCTGTTTGCATCAGCTTACAATTGTTTGTATGCAGTAACAAGACCTGGGGCCCATTTCAGAAAGTGGGATTTCAAAACTCGGAGTTTGACCCTAAACTCAAGCTTGCCAAACTTTGAATTGTCAGAGTCTGGCATCCTTTTCAGTTTCAGAACACGTGCTAAGAGTTGGTTAAAAGAACTCTGACTCAGGGTTACGCTGGTGCAGGGAGGAACGCAGATAACGTGATTCACCATAGCAACAAGTGAAAAAAAAAACCCCTTGATCATCACACTTCTCCCTGTTGGAGATGGAAGGTTTCATGACCGCGTACACTGAAAATGCGCATATTTTCAAGGAAAAAAGTAATACTGTGGCAGCGGAAAAAGAGAGAGATCGTGTAGCTGAAAATCAAAAAAAAATGAAAGAAATGTTTGGTCTTGGTTGTTCATCTTATTCAACATTTCTATTCTATACATGTGTTGAGCCACAGGTGCAACCTAACAGGCACCAAAAGTTAAGATGAAATATAAAAATATAGTTCCAACATGTTAGATATGATTTAAATACAAGCTATTGTGGTGTTTAGCCTGTCCTCATTAAACAGCGTTCAGTCGCTTCATTTAACCTGTGATAACTAGATTTAATTAATTAGAGAAATCCAAACGTGTTTCAAAGCCATTTGAGTGCGAGAGTAACATTTATGACAACTCGACGGTTACCTTGGACACATGCTCACCATTATATTAAAAAAAAAAAAAAAAAAAAACCTTTGGCAAAAAAAATAAAGATAAAAAACCCCGAAACACAATACAAAGAATTTGCTACGAGCTGAGAGCCTTTCTGCGATATGAGCGAAGTGTGTACCAAAACCTCTGAGAAACATTTCCAGCAATGTTGAAAGTATTGCCGTGAAGAATTAAGTTCCATAAAGCAAAAGGGGAGTCCAAACTTAAAAAAAAAAAAAGGCTGGTGAGGGTCATGTGATATCCCTGCTGCAGCTAGAAAGAGGGGTGTGATCAAAGATGGACACAAATGCACCCATCACAGCTCCCCAGTGTAACCAGCTATGCGCTATTACTAACCATGCCAGTCACATCTGGCCCCCCTCAACCATCTGTAGCCCCTCAATTCGATTGGTTCTAGAAAGCACAGCTCATTGGCTGCACGGTGATGGTGTGGCCCTGGTACCTTTCCCTCATTAATATGATGGTGGGTCTCTGCATGCGATGACTCCTGATTTCCGTCAAGGTCAAAGTCAAAAGCTGCCTGTAAACAAGTGAAAGAGGAGAGGGAGAGGAGGAATCATGACAGAGGATGATGGAGCAGGATGAGTAAGCTGATACAAAGTGACTGAAAGGTTAGTAAATCACTTTGTATGGTGTGGGATATGATGCCAAATGAATCAACAAAATAATAATAATAAAAAACCCCAGAAAAGGCTAAAGAAAACTTCAATTATGCATCTGTAACTTATATGTATTGTATTAATGTTAATGTTTAATGTTAATGTTTTTTAGTTGCTGAAAAACAGATGAGGAACTGCAAATTCTTCATCTAAAATTTTCTCCAGTCATCCTTTTTTGTATTCACTGCAGCATTAGCCTGAGTGTGTGTCCAGTTGCCATGGAGATTTATGAGGAGATGGATACTATTTGAAGGGCAAACAGGGGACAAAGGCTAAACAGTGTAATGATTGTTTTCCTGTCGAGATTGAGTCCATTGCTCCCGTTGGATGCATGACCGAAGGACACGTGCATACACAACGACACACGTGCTGGCCTGAAACAAAGGCAGTGGCAAACAAAGGAAGTATTCAAGAAAGATTAATTACAGCCATCACCCCATTCTTTGGGAAAAAAATAAATGAAAAAATTCTATAAATGGATTTCAACTCCTGTGGTTGTCAGCTGTTGCACTTCAGTCATCCATGACATTAAATTATGGATATCAGAACTCACAAAGATGTTGCTTACATCCTCCCCGCCATTACTTATGTGCCCTGCTTTTCTATGTTGGCAGCTTACTTTCATATGGAGTCAAATCATGCTGATTCATTGACATTAACTAAGCGACAATAAATTAAAAAAACAAAAACAAAACTCATATATTTCCAAACAATTAATAGTTTTAAAGAATTAACTAAATTAGTATTGCAAACATCTTAGGACTGAACCCATGAGAAAAACTTGGCGCTTCTTTTCTACGATGCTTGTTTATATGAATGACTGAGGACCATTCTTTTTCAGCTGCTTGAAATCAACTCAGGAGGAAGCTGGTGCACCCTGGGAAATGTAGTTCATTGAGTACTTTTAATTATAACATTAAACTAGATCTAGCTTAACAACGTGAACACTCTGAAATCTTGCAAAAGTTCATCTTTTTTCCCCTCTCCTATCAATTCCCACCCCCCGACATGTCCCTTAAAGCAGTGGTGCCCAACCTTTTTATCACCGCGGACCCGTCAACGCCGGTCATCCACTCATTTTTCAAAATAAAAGATTGTTCAGACTCAAAGGCGCACCGTCAAAATTTTGAGAAAAATATCAAGTAGATGAGTTGGGATTGGTGCAATGTGGTTTATCTTCTTTGAAAAGCTAATGGTTTTCCGTGTGGCAATCATGATGACTCAGACATAGCAAATAATGGCAGGGAGTTTAATTTTTCATCCATTTCTTAGAACTAAAAGGGCCATTCTGATGAGAGGCAATCCTGAATATATTGAAATTCTTTTTTATTCTTTTTTTTATTCTTTTTTGCTTGGTAACACTTATGATGGCAGGGATGACTGGGAACCAGTTTTTAGCAAGAACAAGATACAGTGTTTAATTGGTAATTAATTTGAGCACTCTGAATTCCACTCAGTGTCACGCAGTAACTTCATAAATGTGGGTATGTGTGCACTTTGTTTATTGTTTGTTTGTTTATTGCCATGTTTATGCTAAGAAAATGCGCCATAAAATTTCTTAAGCCCATTCTTTAGTCATCTGGGCATCTCATAATCGGGGTATCACCAGCCTTGTGCAGGCATAATGCACTTGCCTTTCTGATACAGATCTTTGAATTCTTATTTCTGTTGGCTCTAGTGGCTATTGCTTGAGTTTTAGTCATGTTGGTAAAGAACTTCAGCAAACCATCAGGCAGTGTGGAGAGTTGACTTCATATTCTGCCTGTCAGGAGTTGTCGGCTGCGTTATCCTGACTGTGACGGGAAGATGATGGATGGAGACTTTAGAAATGTTATTGCTCAATGTATAGCATTGCATTCAGGCTATTTGAGAAATACGTCAAATAAAATCAATGAATTACTGACTGTTGTATCACGGTCACATTAAAGATGATGGACGGCGTAGGCCTACTTTTGCTTTTGTTTGTGGAGTCACTTTGTATGCAGCCATGGGTAGAAGGAAGTAGCAACACTTCTGAAAAAAATACAAAGGATGACATACAGTAAATGTGAAAGCTTGCCAACATGAACATGAACAACAGACCAGATGTCTATTTGTGGAACCATGGCTTACCTATATGTTAACCCACGGTAATGGATCCCATCAAGTGGGAAGAAAACTATCTCATACAACACTAGCTTTCAGACCATTATACTAATTTTAGTAATTCTATCTTGGAACAACTGATATTGAAATGAAGTAAGAATTATACGACAAATAGAAATAAATGGCAGGTCTTTGTATCTACTTTGTTAGCTGAGTATGATGGACTGAATCTCATTTGAAGCAGCAGACAGATATAGTCCTTTGTTTTGCTTGTCTCCCATCTCCAACACTGCATCAACCGAACTGAACCGAACCTTTTTTTTTTTCTTTTTTTTGCTCGTTTTTCCCATGGAAGTATGACAGGAAGGTCACTTTAAGTTGATAAAAACCAGTTTCAATAGCTGAAGTTCTGATGAAAGTTGCAAGGACGAAGCTTTGTGCTGAGAAAGAATGTCTTGCCAATTTTAGCTAAAGGTTAGCGACGCTAACGTGGTGCGTCATGGTTTCCATGGATGCAAAATAAAGGTTTCTTTCAAATGAAGGCATTCAGAAGATTCACTTTGCAGTGGCTTTTTTTTTCTTTTTTTGAGCGTGTTTTCATGGCACATAGCAGAAATGACCTCAAACCTTCACATTTATAGTATTGAGCCTACTTGATTCTTAGAATGAAAAAAGCCAGTTTGGTATTTGAAGTTAGATGTCGGCTAGTTTCAAAAGAACTCACTCCACCAACATTTATCGGGTTTTATCAGTTTTGCACAAACCCTAGAATTGTTTATGAATTTGTTTTTAAATGTCTTCCTTCCATCCTGTTTGTCAGACCTGCTTTTATCGCGTCAACCTTTGTGGATCCTGAGATCCTCTTGGCCCGACCTAAGGTCATCTCCAAGGTTGGAACGAAAACACACGTTGAAGCTGCATTCAGCCATTATGGTCAAAAAGTTGGAGACTCACATATCACAGCATACCAAATAATATATTTCCAAACTTAGAACTGCTTCATCTACATTAGTGGCCCAACTTCATTTCTAATAAATCATTTCAGTTTATCTTCTTCCAAACCATTAAAATATTAAATAATTAAGCTTTATTAGTAATTAATGCACAGTATCTCCAAAATATGTCACATCATATTTAGACCTTTTTTCCAGTTGTATATAGGGCTTTTGAACTATTAATCACACTCCTCCTTAGTCAGTCACTACAGATCTCAAATAAACCTTTGAAGTTTATTTTTAAGTAAAGTTTCTCTCAAACGTTGTCTATAAATAGATCCGGTAATTTATTTTAAATTATCCAGATAAGAACATTATTACTATCTCTTCATTTCGGTCTGAGACTAGGGTCACAACATCTGACGTGCATATTTGAGAAAGTAATATGATAAAATACGAATAAATTGCTTTGAATATAAGATTTCATAAGTGTCTGGAGGTGTGTGTGTGTGTGTGTGTGTGTGTGTGTGTGTGTGTGTGTGTGTGTACATGTTCCTCCTTCGAGCTCGGGTCCTCTTGCTCCTAGGACGTGCTGTCAGCCTAAATTTCAGCATTTTTAAAAAGCCATTATCTGTTTTTTTGTGTGTTTTTTTTTCCCTCTCCACAAATCTCTGGAGATCATGCTGTTTGCTACACTGTTGACTGGAACCGCTAACATGCTATCCCCCCTTTTAATTAATTTTACACCAACATACTGTGTTTCACTATTTATATACTTAGTGTATATTTTCCTGGATATTTGCAGTCATTTGTAGCTGGGCAGAGGTCAGATGCATTGTCAAACCCAATACAGATTTTCACCCTGCCGGTTGTCACCGCTCACCTCAAAGCGACTGAAGCGCATCTGAACAGGTCAAGCTGCTCTGCACCTTCAGGGCATCCATGAAGACAGCGCTGACAGGTTGGATTTAGGGATTCATACTACAAAACTAGACCTGCGTGACCCTGAAAGGTAGAAAATTACAGTAGCTGTCTCGCTGAGTTAGGCAGCAGCAGAGCAAAAAGCAATAGGGCTTATTTTGAAATCATTTTATTTAAAACTTAGCAATTCTTAGAGGCAAAACTGAGGCCAGTCTCATGAATGATCAGAATAATTATGGCTCCTGTCTTCTTGGACCACTGTTGGTATTTTACAGGAAAAAGAAACCTCTATCAATATTTATATTATATAGCGATCTGACAAATGACAGCCCCCCCTATTGTTTTGCTCAAATATTTTCCTTGTTTTTAAGAACCGCATTATGGTGGATCAGGTGGATAGCGTTAATGTCAAATAAAGCAAGAACTTAGTATGCAATGGATCTGTGAGTCAAAATGATCAGTAGTGGGTAAATGACAGTAGACTAGGGGGCAGAGCCTCATGGCGGTCAGGCTCCTGGTCTTAAAAAACCTCTTCTTTCTCCGGGCCCAGGTGTCAGACACAGTGTCAGCGTTCAAAACCAGACTTAAAACTTCCTTTTTGAAAAGGCTTTTCATTGTGGTGGGGACAGGCCTGCCCACAGACTCAGACTGTAGCGTTGCTCCCATGATGCACCAGGCACCATCTGTTTGATGATTAACAAGATTCATTCATAAATTGAATTTCTATATGATTCAAATAATCTTATTCATTTTGACGGTCAATTGGTCAAATGTATAGACGGGATAGGCAGTGACTCTGTGGGCCTCACCTGGGAGTCCTCAATCCTTCAAAAACTGTAATGTCTGCTTTTGTTATACCTCCTGACTTTCTATTGTCTATTTACTACATGTGCATATGCGTTGTGGACATAAAACAAGCAGCCAAAAAAAACACACCAAAAAGCACATTATGAAGCAAACAGTACTCTGCCTTGGTGACAGGAGGGCGCACAGGTGCTTCTTGCAGCTGCTCTACTGTCGAAGAAGAAGAAGAATGGTCACAAGGATGTCGTTTACAAGTAAACATAAGACCATAACAACTCCTTTAAAAAAGGAGCTCAAATTTAGGAAGAGTCCAGTCAATAAAAATAGATATTTAAACTGAATTTTTGACCTAAAAAGAAATGCAATAAGATAGGAGACATGACCAGTTGTTAACATACATGCCGTGTTTGCGTGGCGATTATGCTAATCCGTGGCGGTTATAAATTTCTGAATCTGGCTCTGAAAAAGTGCTCCCCCAGCCACCAAGCTCACCGCCCATCACTGCACCAGAGGATAGTTGGTCTCCATCTTCATACTGTGTCAGCGTAAGAAGTCGGAACCCTTCCTTAGTTACAGAACACTGAGCCTTTTTATGCTGGTGGTTTGCCTGAGGACGTGCCTAAAATTGACATTAGTCACACAAATAAAAACTTTAACTTAGTGGAGGCTAAATTGGGCTTTTGAGGCCAGTATATATTCTCATGTTCACCAAGTGTTGCAGACTGATAACAAAAAAGTTGATATTCATTTAGTTGAGTGTGTCCCTGGTGCTTAATTACAAGGGGATTAATAAAGCGATAAGATGAATGAAAACTGATTATCAGCACAATGAAAAATAGGTTAATGGAAGTAATTTCCTTTCCTGATATGTCCATTAAAAGGCAAGTCCTAACGCTGGTAACAAAACCGGGAATAAAACCCAGAGAGCAGAACAAAAAATGAAATACTGTATGTCCTTGGTAAAAATGTTCTTCCATCAGACTCTTTGATCAAATCGCATGCTAAACGCTAATGGGAAATGACTTTGAAGGCCGCCGAGGTCTCCGTGTCTCACACACACACACACACACACACACACACACACACACAGACACACAGACACACAGACACACACACACACACACACACACACACACACACACACACATTATTTGGGTAGACAAAAGTGTTAATAGATTAGTTCACCGATATTCATTTGATCTATTTAACTGTCAGAGCTGCCCATTCAAGATCAACACTCGGTGTTTATAGGGTCCGTCAACCTGGGAGACACGCTTGATTGACTCAGCCATTTGCATGCGCGGGCACTCCTGCAACAATTCAAAGCTGAATTCATCTTTCCCTCTGAAGCCATGTCCTTCGCTGCCCTCCAGTCCGACCGTAATCGAAACGCACGGGTAAAAGCTCGGCTAAGCTTTAACGCCAGTCCTCCGGGGAGCTGGCTCGCACTCTCTCTGGTTGGTTCGACATTTCAAAGACGCGACGGGTGCTACTTTTACTCGCTGGCTATAGCTGGTTGAAAAAAAACAAACAAAAAAAAAAGCTGGAAAGACTGACATTATATAGAAAGGAGAAGTGCATGGTGTCCAGTCATGTGCTGAAAGCGTCCTGTTGGCTGCTCCTGCTGAGAAGACTTAAATCCAGACGTACTCAGCCTACAAATAATGCTCACTCTTGAGCCAGAGTGAACCTTTTTGTCTTGATGATCTGGTCTCTGTTGACAGGAAGGTCGATATTGTTCTTTAGAAAATAAAAATACTTATCTTACCTTCCAGTGACAATAAGTGTAAAATCAAAAAAGCTACTTTTCGCGTGTTTGGTGCCTTCAATGCTTTCATCACCTACAAGACATCAATGCAGCATCTTCTCTCATGTTGAATTTCATGGGCTGTGTTTGTCTGTAGCGGAGACGTCTTTGATTTTGGATTCATGCACGCATTCGTCTTCTTTAACGTGACATTGTTAAGGTGGAGATTTTGACGGGGAAGAGGTTGTGATCAGATGAAAGGCTGTAGGTTTGCAACGAACCGGCGGAGACCGTGGAGGGGAGACCGGCGTTGCGACCCCAGGCGGAGGGTGGCAATCAGGTTGCAGGTGAGCGGAGGAGACGGTGGCGCAGCTCCGGCCTAGCTGGGAAAAACAAACACACAGGGAACCAAAAAAGCAGGGAAAAGAGCTGCCAAATTTCTTCCTAACAATATGAGAGCTGTATTTTTGAACACCAGTGCAGAAAGGAAAGAATTATATCTTTTTTTAAAAACGATAAAAAAGGCAAATAGTCAGCAAAATTAACCAAAATGTAAAGCTCATATAATTTTACATGAAAAAAAAAATCCCATAGTCTAACTATCTTATGCAATCTTCTGTCTTGTTGACAAGGCATGCTAATATTTCTTTAATGATAATTCAGTGCAAGCGTCTTGTTTGAGAAGCCTGGACTTGCAGGCTGTTCTCTTTCGTCAAACACTTGGGCTCAGTTTGTAGGTGCTCATTCTAAAATAGCACAGGCAGCAGTTACATAACGTCTTGTGAGGGCTGGAATCACATATGTGTAACGATTGCGTTTGGTTAAGTGGATCGTTAGATACTCAGATGTCTGTTATTTGTGGTCCAAAAGTGCTGTGGACTGACAGAATATGTAAAACAAATACAAAACAGTTTGATTTATTACGTCGTTGTACTGGCAATGGGCACATTACACCTTTAATAAATAACATAACGGGAATATACTTGACACAAAAATGCTAATTGCTTAAATGAGTGGAAGACGTGTTAAATAACTAATATGGGATAGACTTTTTTAAAAAAAAAAAATGTCAGTAAAAGCAAGTGCAGCTCAGCACCAAAGCTTTTTTAGCACTATACACTGTGCAAAAACAAGTGCTGGGTTTGAGTATGTGTCAGTAATGTGGCCAAAAATAAGCTTAATGGATTCGGTCTAAAACATTAAACACCACAAGACTCCACGCTTCTTGTTTGTTTGTGCATTCAGGCGGCAGAACACTGGCTGTGCGCCTCTCTTTGGGCACCTAACTAGTCTACCACGTAACTCATTTAAGGTTTTCTACACTCGTATGCCGAGATGATTACCGCCTGGAAAAATTGCAGATAAAGAGAATTAGCCAATAACCCTGAGTGGTCTGAGGAGCGAATAACATTTAGATAATCGTGTTTTCCCGATCCGCGCAGGTCCTTCTTCTGTCAGGGTTTGAGTCAGTTAAGCTGTCAGCTGTCAGCGGCTGGTGTAACAGACCACACCGGCGTTAAACTTGCACCCTCTCTGCCCCCAAAGCCAAAGTTGATGGCTGGAATTGATTGTGCGATGACATGCGGACGACTGCGTGCCTCCACGCAGGCCCCAGCAGCCCCGTCACTCGTCTAACAGTAATTGTCTTTGCCGTTATTGCGTTAATTGACAGACAAGCCAAAGAAACGGGGAGGCTGGAGAGGAACCCGGGTGTAATCTGAAATACAAACCTTTCAGACAGATTTCCTCAGCGTGCTCATTTAAAACATGTTTGAAAACACAAGATTTTTTTTTTTTTCTGTTGTTACATTTATATTCAATGTGTCAGTCATCAAGGCCATGAGAGCTGAACTTTTACATTCCCCTTAGTTTTGTACTTGAGTTGATGAAAAAAATAGCCTCCTTAAGGTTCTTTTTCTTATTAAAAGAGTTGTCTGCCATGAGAAAGGCTGCATCCTCAGTCTTCAAGTCAGTGTTCAGCTGGAATACGTTGCTAATTTCTCATAATGCGTGAAATCATAAAACATTTCATTTTGCTCTGATCTTAAAATGACTTCTAAACGGCGATATTGTCCTCAAATTTTAAAATGTTCAACCTGAACCAAAACATTTTAGGAACATTTCACAGATACACAGATAAGAACAATTATCTTTATGATTTTTCAAAAATTTCTTAATATTATCAAATCGTGACATTGAATTTATTTGGTTTTTCTCATAAGAACAGAATTACTAAATATATGACACAAATCCAAAAATAAAACTTAATAGTTGAGGCTCAATGGTCTAGTATTACACAATTCGGAACCTGGCGGTGATGTTAACAAACAGCGATACAGGCATTTAATGATTCATAGACAAATAAACTTATATCTGCTTTTAGTTTTGCGACATTATTCCCAAAGTACTCAAGAGATTCCTTATTATGCCTTCATCGTAGTTGTAGAGCAGCACTAATTACAGCAGATAAGAGTCCCTGGGCCCTGTTTGACAGTGTATGAATTAGAAATAGTTAAATCCAGCCAAATATAATCACAGAGCCTAATTATGTGGCCAATTAAGCACATATCCTTCATTCCCCGGCTTGATAGTGGATATTTACCCGACATTTTAGATTTTGTGCTCATTTGTTTGCCACATTGGCAATTGATGCAAGTGCTAAAAAATGAAACATACATTCAATGATATGACTAAGCTATAGAAGTGATCGAGGCTGATCGAGTCCCTCCTCTCCTCTCCTCTCCTCTCCTCTCCTCTCCTCTCCTCTCCTCTCCTCTCCTCTCCTCTCCTCTCCTCTCCTCTCCCTCATTTAGTAGTTTTTGTGCTTTTCTCTCCCCCTCCCCACAAGAAACTCTCTACAGGTATTGTTGATCCCACTGACCTGCTGACCTCTGACCCCACTGATCCACTCAGTTTCAGTTTAGAATCCTTTGTTGAATTACTGTGTTTTCATGTCTGATGTGTGTGTGTGTGTGTGTGTGTGTGTGTGTGTGTGTGTGTGTGTGTGTGTGTGTGTGTGTGTGTCTATTCTCTATTCCTCCTGCCCTATCTCACCATTTCCTCCTCCTTCAACCAGCTGGCCATCTGCAGGAGGGTCGCCCTGTATGAGCATAGTCCCGCTCAAGGTTTCCTCCTATTACAAGGGTGTTAGTCCTGCCACTGTTGCTTGTTTGGGGGCCAGTCTGGATGTTGCAGCCCCCTTAGCAGGGGGTGTGTTGACAGACTTTAAATTCACCTCAGCTGCGTAACAATTACACAAACATCAGTGAAGATGAGGCAGTGAGCGCTTGTTGCTTCTTTGGGTGTAGCATCAGCTCTGGAGACCAGGTGGTACACTGACGTGCTCCCTGTCTCCCCAAAGCGGCACACCACGCTCGCCACCACCCCCAGGCCAGCACAGGAACAGTGAGCATAATATGCTCTATACTGGTGGATTTACACTATAAAATTCAACATTATCATATGAAATAAAGATAGGGGGGGTTTAATCCCTCAACACAAAATTTGGCTGCACCAAAACCATTGTGAATACACCACCTCCATTTATTGTGCACTGTTCCTGTGCTGTAGATCTTAAGTTGCCACTGTTCTAAGGTGCTGTTATGTTCCGTTACACCTGGTTAGGGACTCTGACATTGATTGATTGGGTCTGTTGGATGAAGTGCGTTGTGGAGCTCGGAGCAAAGGCAAGTGGCGTAGTGAACGCTACGTTATTGTGCTGTGTTTTATTTGGTGCTCCACGAACACAATAACCACTATGATAGATAAAATAAAGTTGAATCGATGTAAATTACACAGGCTCTGAATCACCGCGGCCCCAAGACGACTGTGCTTCCATCCACATGCGATTGAATTCAAGCCCGTAGCTGCCGATGAGCAGAGACACACAGGAGGTAGAAATCAAAGCGTCCCAAGTACAATCAGAGATCAAGAGCGAATAAAAGATAAAAGGCGAAATAAATAATAATAATTTCATATCTGTGAGGTGATTCTGAATGATAACATCCAGGCATCATACACACACAGGCAGACAGCATACAGTTGTCCTGGACAGAGGAGGTGGGCTTATTGATCCGTAGGCGCCGGGAAACCCTGTCCTCTAATTTCCACTGTAATGAAACTTAATCGTTTTCAAAGTGACGAGTTTGCCTCACAGAAGGCAATCAAATGATCTGGACCTTTTTCCAGTTGACCAGTGAGTCAGACTCCCCCTGGATGGTTGAGAGAGAGAGAGAGAGAGAAAGCGAGCGAGAGAGAGAGAGATTAGTTCTATTCAGTTCAGTGATATGTGAAGATGTCGCAGAAGGCTGTGTTGCATCTGCTACCATGGCCTGCAAACAATACTTTTTAGCCCAGTTGGAAATTGCCTTCCAGGTCAGACTCTGTCTGAGTAAACAGGAAACAGAAATGAAGACAATATAACCATCCACTGTGGGAATAAGAAGCAGAGCACTCACCAGATGAGCACTGTGCACACACACACTTCCGCTGCTGCTGCCGGTGCCTTTTACTCCACAGAGGATATAGAGTTTGTTATCTGCTAACGAAAGGCAAGTTATTACAGGTGATTCTAAGACAGCTTCACAAATAAGTGGAGTCAAAATAAAAAAATCAAAGCCAGAAGCGCCGTTACAGCTGCAGAGAAAAGGAATTTAAGCGCTGCCTTACTCTGTTGCTATGCAACACAAACTTTACTGCACAACCTGGAAATATGTTGAAATAGAACTTAGCCAACAAGCTTTAACAATAAAAAAAACCCAAACAAAAACATACCACATAATTGACAAGTTGTGATGAAGCTACTGGTGATGCTGATTATTTTTGTTGTTATAACTGTTTTGTATCAGTTTTTGATAGGTTTGTATGCTTTAAATTGTTGCATTTAAGCATCATTGTTGGATTTATTTGAGTATGGGACCCTGTTTATCATCAAACAGAGTCTATTAAAGAAACAGATAAGAAACAGGAGGAATTAAATTCCGCTAGCATTGTAAATATTTGAGAAATTGCATAAATTTTGATACAAATTCCTCCTGAACAGCATGATGAAATGATGCTAAACTATTGCTGTGACAGGTGTGATGACACTCTGATGGTCGGGGATCCACTTAGCAAGTTCAGCAAGATCATACTTCCGTTATACTCTGTCTACGTTGCTAACCTCTGATGCAACAACGCGCAGGCTTCCCTTTGCCGGGCTGGCCCATTAGCATGCGGCTGCGCACACTGCAGCCTGTGATCATTTTGTGTGTAATGACCTGGAGGCATCTGAGCTGGATAAGAAGTTTTGGCTGATCAGTGGAAATGGGGAATGTGGAATATTCAAAATCGCTGTTCTTTCTCTGCTCTTTCTAAGGCCGAGGTCGTTGCCTGTTGTCCAATTTTGCATGTATTGTATGTCTTTAAAAAAAGTAATTACATATACTTGTCACAGTCTCCTCCACCATAATCAGGTCAATCCACGATGCCTGTAGCTGTCTTCACACCCATCAGCCAAGTCATCAGTCAGTGCAGCAAAGTTGCAGTGAAAGTGGGCGGATGGCATCTATCTATCTATCTAAGTAACTATCTAGCTATGTACCGTATTTTCCGCACTATAAGGCGCACCAGATTATAAGGCGCACCTTCAATAAATGGCCTATTTTGAAACTTTTTTCATATATAAGGCGCACCGCACTATAAGGCGCATAGAATAGAAGCTACTGTAGTGGCTGCGGTTGCGTTATCATCCACTAAATGAAGCTGTGCTAAAAGAAATGTCAACAAAACAGTTAGCGAAGTCAGTCAGTCAAACTTTATTACCGGTAATAGGAAGAAAAAAAACAGCGTTCTGACAACTCCGTTCACTCCAAAACAAGTTCGTGCATTCACAATACGGTACCGTACGGACCAGTAGCTCTTATTTGCGCCGCCCTCGTTGAAAACAATGTATTTCCAACTCCATTTGTGACGGTTCAAACAGTTATTTTTTTTTCCTCGAGGTAACGCCAGTGACGTAGTATTTTTGCGACACAGTTTATCTTTTAGCAACCGCAAGGTTCATCACGTAGTTAGTGCATTCACTAACGTGGAGGGGAACTTTTCCCCGATTCAGTAAACACGTAAAACAGTGCTACGGTAAGTCAAACGTTAGTGCTAATGGTGTGGGACTGGAATTCACTTACATTTTTAACCGCTGTTACTTCGGCCACGCCCACTGACTACGGCAGCCACAATGAACCAATATTGTTCCGTATATAAGGCGCACCGGATTATAAGGCGCACTGTCGGGTTTTGAGAAAATTAAAGGCTTTTAGGTGCGCCTTATAGTGCGGAAAATACGGTATTATAATTCTATCAATTAATTCTATTGATTTTGTGTCATTAATTATAATTCCACTAAATTGAAGTTGTACTTGCAATTATAACACCCAGAGTTACGCCCATATGATAATCTTGCAGTCCGGAAATTAAGTAAGATCCTGTGATGGAGCACAACGAGAGACCAATCACCAAGGAGGGGTTGGGTATGATGTCATTTCAGCGCCCGCCCCCACAGTGCCGAAACTCGGCAAAGCTGAGTGCAGAGGGCACAGAAAGTGGCAGCGAGCGCGTAGAGACTGACAGCCAGAATTTGCGAATTTTGGCACTAAATTAACACCATCGAGAAGACATGTCCTTACATCACGCTCCAGCACTCTCTTACCAGGTTGGCCAAAACGTGCGACATTCCCTAGTGTCTCAGACAGTAACGGCCAAGTTCATTGGTCCATTCACAATCAAAACGATTGCCAATCCTATAGCACTCGGGCTGAGGTTGCCTAGGTCCATGCACATCCACCATACCTTCCACATTGGTAGATTGAAAGCAGTACATGAGAGTCCTCTAGTCCCAGCTCCAGTTCCTCCCCCCTCCTTTCCTCATTGACGGTGGTCCAGCTTACTTGGTCAGATGTCTTCTACATTCACATCTTCGAGGGATAGGGCTTCAATGCCTAGCGCACTGGGAGGGGTATGGGCCAGAGGAGAAGTCCCGGATTCCGCCTTGCACATCTTCAACCCAGCCATTGCGGACTTTGCAACATCCTGACCAGGCCCTGTCAGGGTCCGGCTCGCTGGCTCCCCCTGGTGTTGTGTTTAATGTGGTTTTGTTCCCTGGCTCCAGCAGCGAGCACACGGCTGCGGCTGATCAGCCCATCAGTGGCCGATTAAAGGAGGCTGGCAGCCGGTGCTCCCTGCTGGATCGGTCTTGGTTCTTCTTCATAGTCAGGTTTACCCATGTCGTCGTTTGGTTTTTGTCTTAGTCACGTCTGCCCATGTTCTTGATATGTCTTGGTTATAGTCACGTTTGCTTATGTCTTGTCATTAGTCTCTTTTGTCCAGGTGTAGTTGTTTGTACTTCCTAGTTTTGTAGTCTGTTTTGTTTCCTCCTACTGGAGCGCTCTTAGTTATTTGCCGAACGCCCGAATAAAGGGTTTCTTCGCTGCAGCCCGCCTCCTGAGTCTTCGTCTGGGTCCACATAAAAATCCACCGTTTTGACAGGCCACAGAGGTGCCTACTAATTCAAGAGCTGGCTCTTCCTCTTTGCACAGCCCCACGGAAGGGTATCAATTCGATTCGATTCGATTCGATTCGATTCGATTTGATTCGATTCGATTCGATTCGATTCAATTCAATTCAATTTTCTATTTAAAGTGCTAATTCATAACAACATTATCTCAGGACACTTTACACATTCAAAAAGAGAAACAGCTCCCAGGGCAGAGCTCCACACTGAGTAAGCCATTGGCGACAGTGGCGAGGGAAAACTTCCCTTTAACAGGCAGAAACCTCGAGCAGAACCAGACTCTGTAGACGGCCGTCCGCTGCGACCGCAGAGGAGGGCCGAGGAGAGATGGTGAAACAGAGGAGAGGTGGAGACAGAGAGGGAGAGGGGGTGGGGAGAGACGGGGAGACGGTGAGATGGTGGTGGTGGTATGCTCCCCATGTATGTGGTGTCAGAGGGATTCTGGCGACTTTCTGGTGTTATTTGACTGACTTCCTGTTATCGATCCTGTCTGTTCCATACCAGCCTGTCCGGTCTTTGCCCTGGTATACCACCTCGTTTTCTGCCTGCTCCTTGCCTGGTTCCCATCTGATTTCCTGACTTCGGATCTGTTTTCACTCTGGGTTATTGAACAGTGGATTAAATACTCATGAGAACCATTTCATTCTAGTCCAGTTCTATTTCTTTCTCGGAATGAGTTGTATTGTAGATTGTATTGTATTGTATAAAAGTTCCTTTTTAATTCCACCTCTTTTGCTGTGTGTGGCAAATGGATCCAGTCTCCCATCGTGACAACTGTTATTTCTTTCCGATCTGTCCAGGCAGTATTTGTTTTTGAGTCTTATCTTTTCTTCCTCTGTATAGTATGTATTTGTGTGTTTGATGTATGTGTCTGTTCTCTCCTCTATCTGTTGTTCCTCGCCTGCAGGAGGGTCTCCCCGTATGAGCCTGGTCCTGTCAAAGGTTTCTTCCTATCAAAAGGGAGGTCTTTTTTGCCACTGTTGCTTGTTGGGAGGTCAAGCCCTGGGTTTTGTAACACGCTGAGAAACCATTTTGATTGTAACAGACGCTGTATAAATAAAGCTGAATTGAATTGAATCAAACTGAACCAAATTGAATTAAACTGAACACAAAGCACAAAATACTACATTGTCTTTGTGGCTGTCAATAAATGATACTGTCAGTGTGTGAGTAATTTGGAGCAGTCTCATGGCATTTCAAGTGCACACTTTGAACAAAGCTGGTAAGCCGAGCCCGCACTCCACCGTCTGACTCACTCTGCCCTCATCAGCTATGCTGCCATCATTACGCAGCACTTACCCGGATTTAAATGTCAGGCTGCAGTGTGGCGGCGCCGAACCAGTAAAGCAACTCCATTTTCGCTTTAACATGGCGTGTGCAGAAGCTGATTAGTATCGGGGCCAGATGTGCTTCACTGGAACATCCAGTGAGTGCATGTGGGTCTTCTTCCACTCGGTGTTGAATACAGAAGGTTCATGGGTTAATCCAAGAGTGCTTAAATGAACAGACAAACACAAACCGGGTGAAAGTTTTACCAACATGAGTGCAGTGCTGATGAAACCATGATGCTGCCATTCAACCCTGTTTAGGACATTATTGCAATGTTTACGTGATTGTATAAATGATCAGGATTGCAATGTTGAGGAATAGTGACCAGGTCAACTTGTAAAAGGAAAAAGTAAAAAGACAGGTAAAGACATCCGAGCACCTGTGCTCATTGAAAATGTATTCTTGTTCAATTCATTTCAATTCAATTTTATTGAAAGTGCCCAATTCATAACAGAGCTATCTCAAGACACTGTACAGGTGAGGGAAAAAAAAGGGGGGGGGGGAGTAGAGAGAGTGAGATGGAGAGAGAGGAAGGAGAGCGGAGATGGAGAGGAAAAAGGAGAGGGGGAGAAGAGAGCCAGGGAGGATAGAGAGATCAGCCAGCAGGAGCAGCTGC
>BJFM01001102.1:35964-54060 GCA_016586285.1 Arothron firmamentum | reverse complement strand
GGAGGTGGTTGAGGATCACTTTGCACTTTGATGGATTAAGATAGTGTGAACTCAAATCAGAGCCAGTCTTACCCACTCTCTGAAATTGTAATCTCTGGCCATTCAGTTTCAGCGAAGCTACTTGCACAAGAAGAAATTAACGGCTCCAACATGTGAGGCAAAGGAGGGTTCTTAGCTATTCTGTGTTGATGGGGCAAATCAGCTGTCGCCATTTGAACCTACGGTGCCCTGTTATGAATGCGAAACTCAAATGTTCACCATTTGCTAGTGTAAAGCACAGCAAAACGTGAACGTTTCAACTGATCAAAAGTGCAGGTGATCTCTCTTATTTGTCAGTTTGGCCTCTGCTTTACCTGATCACGATGCCATTTTTCTTTCTCAACCACTGTAACAAGAGAATTTAAAGGCAGGAAAAAGCTTGCGGGATGTTGAATTTGCCGGGAGGGTAAACTGATGGTTTTATTATACAGTGTCTCACATGCATCTTAAAAAAAAAATAAAAAAATCTCATCTGTGCCATTTCAGGGATTTAAAAAAAAAAAAAAAAAACAGATTCAGGCCACTTAGACTGTGTGAACATATTTTCTCTCTTAACTTGTATATACGTTTCACACTGCAAACAAACCAAATTATGATTGATACAGACCGAGATCACCATTTAAATCAAGCAAAAGGTCCATGCCAAGCGTGAAAGCACCCCTAAAATACATGCACGTCTGTTGGTGGTTTCATGGTTTGCCTTTTAGGATCAGCAACCGACTCCCAACTCGACAAAAACACACACACACACACACACACACACACACACACACACACACACACCATCTAAAGCAGGTGTCGTATGGCCCACAAAGTGGAGAGGGTTAAGCATTATAATCGGACCCTCACGCATCCAAAAAAAGTTACCTTTCCACAATGGTGGAGCATTCTCCCAAAGCCTTTAGGATAGAACGCTGCTCTCTGCTTGTGTGAAACCAGTAAAGACAACCCCTTTGCAGATATCTGTGAGCAGACAACCAGAAACATGACAGCAGCTTTGTGGGCACTAAAAAAGCCTTAAAAAAGGCAAAACAAATAAAGAAATATAAGAACCTCAGGTAAACGTCATGCATGCAGAGGCATCCACTTGGCATACCATAGTTTGAGTATATTGAGTGAAGTCAGTGGGATCCTTTCAGTGAAGATGTTAACAAAAAAAAGTCCTTCAAATATACATTAATCTCTGTCCGGGGGGGGGGGGGAGATAAACCAGCAAGATTAAGAAAAACAAAAACCTCATTAGGTTAAAATGAAAGTGACTGTGCTTTTTTTGGAAGCACGCCTTTTTCAAAGTGTCTAAGTATAGTAACATCCACCGTCCCTAATGTGTCCTTTTTTCAAATACTATGGCTGCCACCTCTAAAAGCTTTTTTTTTTTTTTTTTTATTTCATTTTTGTGTGCCTCCTAGGAGCACAGGTTACTATCCTACCAGCCCAGGCACAAAAAGAGAAATAAGTTTGCGCCCACAGGGTGCACATGAGGTACCCATACACCAAAACGTGCGTCCAAATGAGGTGGCCGCATGTGTGCAGTTTCAAGGCCTTCAGCCAAAGGGGCCCCGAAAAATTGCCAAAAAAAAAAAAAAAGATAAAGCTCCCAATCTCACACCCAAAGAAACAAATGGTCATTTAGCTTAATAGCTATTAAGGTCTCTGAAAAATCCCAGAAAAAGGCCCAAAAAAGTATGTAAAAAAAAGTATTATGTATAGTGGGTGGGAATGAGGGATGATGGCAGGGACGGGCGAGAGCAGGAGGCACACAGTCACAATTTCTGTGGAATTGTCTAATTGTCAAATTTTTACTTTGTTATTGCAAGTCTTACAATGTCAAAATAATAATAACAATAATAATAAAAGCTCCGAGTGACATGAGAGAACAGGTCAATCTGCAAAAGCGACTGATCGGCACGTCAGGATATTGAGAGTTCACATTGATAATCATACAAAAATGGAGATGGTTTGTAGTGGCGTGGCTCAAAGCTGGACATCTCACAGGATGGAGGGGATGGGGGAGCGTGATCGCCGCAGCGGGCAAGGTGATCCGTAGGGCGTGGTCACAGGAGACACCCTCAGGGTGCTGCCGGCTATGCCAGCTATGTTGTTTAGGCTCCGGGATTTCTCATAGCCTTCAGATGAGGGGAGCAACAAAGAGGTGGTGGTGGTGGTGGTGGTGGTGGTGCAGGAACAGGACATGAACACACAGAGGCAGGCAGGCAGGCAGGCAGGCAGGAAGGCAGGCAGGCAACGATCCGAGTCCAAGTCAGCCCAGTCAACCGAGACAAGACAGGAGACAGGAGTGAGACAGAGCAACATACTGTGAGTGCACGCACAGCGCTATTCCTCACAGACATTCAGGCCAATTGAAGTGGTGTTTGAACTGAAGAATAAGTGAGTAGAACCAGCGAAGCGGAGGCTGATTCTCTGCTGCAAATTCATATTGAAGATATTTAGCGGAAGATACCCGACGATGACATTCATAGCTAACAAACCGGGTCGGGCACCGTTACTTTTACGGCACAAATTTGCTAATTAAGGAGAGAAGCTGAACTTGCAGATCTATGACTTTTACTTAAAAGATATCAATTTTACAATGTGTAGAAATGCACATTTCTGAGTGTTTAAATATTAGCAGTCAAAATGTCAGCATACCATCATCATCATCATCATCACCATCGTGAGTATTTATTCATCGTGTCTTACTCATTTGTCTGACCGCTGATTCGTTTTATAAATTAGAACTATTCATTCACACTGAGGCACAATAGTGAACACTAGTGAGGCGTTCTGGTTCTGCATTCTGGAGATGATGATTTGATTGTTAATGTTCCTACCAGTTGTGCAACTTCACACGTTCCAACAGCTCTAACAAATGGTCATAACAGATGCCATATAACGTGCACCTGGCCACTTGGCGTAGGATAAATAGGAAAGGAAAGCAGCCAGATAATCGGCGAAGCATGGTGCAGGTGAGGATCGGCGAAGGGAAACTCGTCTCCACCGCCGTCCTGCATTTGGTACCGTGGACTCCACAGAGGACAGAAGGGTGGAGCTGAAATCCAGGCTGCTATTTCAGGGCCCAGACCTCAGGTTGCATAGAATTTATTCCCTGTTGTCAGGGCGGCATGACCACAGCGGCAGAGCTGACGGCACAGCTGCTCAGACACCTACGTGGGAACCAACACCCCTCGCCTGCTAGGCCATTTGGGAGCGACCCTGAAGGCGTCGCATCCCGGTAATCAACATGATGCGTTCAGGTGTTTCTGCTTATTTCAGGGTTGATATATACATAAACAACAATTTACCGGAATAATTTTCCGTCTTCATACGGATATTCAGGTCATTGATTCATTCCTTCGGGGTGCTCCTGGGAATTCTGTGGACGCCCTGATGACTTCAGCTTTGGGGCAAAGTGTTTGGAAGGCCTGATTGCCATTGACGGACTGTTACTTAAGCAACATGATCAGTGTTCATTCAGATGAAGGTTAAATGATAATTTATTAATAATTTCTTATTGAAAACATCAGCGTCTATTTCAAGCTGTGACTTAATATAATCTTTGTTGTGCCATCAAATATTAATCACCCTTCAACAGGATGTATGACGGGTGTTATGTAAACACATTTAGTTATAGAAAATGTAGTACTTTAATCTTGGTGCCGTAACAAAGCAATTTCCATGTCTGGAATAAATGAAGTACTTCTAATCTATTCGATTCGATTCGATTTATTAAAAGTGTGTGAAATAGGACTAAATAAAGACAAACATTATTAAGAAATAATGTTTTTAAAAAAACACTCGATAATTTGGATTAACTTGTCTGATTGGATTAAAACATCTTTCCCTTGATGCTAGCATCATGGGAACGGCATTTAAGCACATTGATGCATCAAAATTTCCAAGCAGCATGTATGTAGCAAATCAATAACATCCACATGACCTTGCATGGGAGCTGTCCGTCAACCCGGCAACAGCCCAACAAACAAAAAACAAAACCACAGGCTGGGAAATTTATTCAAGTGTTTCCAGGCAACAAGAAAACCTGAATAAATTTAGATGAAAGTCAGAGTTTGGTGTTAGCTGCCACTGAGAGCCACAGGTTACTTTACCTGAGTGGACTAAAACAGCCTTCCCCCCTCTGATGATGTTGGCGTCCCCGTTACTAAGGATACGGATCAGCCGTGAGTGCTTTCATAGATTTTGCTTTTGCTTTGAGATAATGTTTTTTTGTTTGTTTGTTTGTTTTTTAAACATACGGCATGATGAAAAATACGTGCAGCCAACATTTACCATGTTAAACCCTGTCATTAAATCTAAATGGCATGCAGGGGGTTGCGCAGGTGGAGGTACCTGTTTTTCGTAGCCCTCCATCTGCCGGGCAGGTGTAATCGCTAGCAGCAAGCAGGAAGCATGTGCCCCCACTCCGGCGGTCCTGTTCACGGGTGCTGGACCTTCGGATGGGGGCCCTCTCCTCCGGGGACATGGTCAGGTCGCTGTCCCCACTGCAGTCTGCCGACAGCACTGAAACCACACAAACAAGCAGGCTGCTGGTGCCAAAAATGCCTCTGACATGTAATTTTCCACAATTTATTTTATGATTAGTGGTTTCACAACACTGCCACATGGCTAAAAAAATAAAATAAAAAATAGACTTATCTATTGGAAATGTGCAGTAACAGTAAATGGTTAGGGTGAATTTATTATAAAGAACACCCATGTTTTTATAGGCCTGTAAAGGACATGGCTCTTTCTCCTGGTAATCTCAGTTTTAGATTGATTTATGTGCGATGATAATGGCATATTCTCATATTTTCTCACTGCCAAATCAGTTCAAAATAACACTGATGGGTGCTCAGAGCTTTTTATGGGGAGTTTCCATGTATTTCTCATGCCTAGGTGGGTTTTCCGTGGGGTTTCCTCCCACAGACCCAGTCAAAAACACTGTTGACTGGACGCTCTCGGCACAAGTGTGTGAATGTTGCATTTGCTCTGCAGTGGCCTGAGAAGCTGAATGAACAATAAATGATATATTGAGCTGAAGAAAGAAGAAAATCATTAAGCAAACAGCTCACATTTAAACACCAAGTAGTGTTCTCATGAAAGCGATTTGAAGTGATGACTGTTTCATTGTTTAACATCAATACCAAGATACAGTTTTATCCAATTGCAAGACAGTGATGAAATATGCCCCCGAGGTCATCGTGGCACCACAGGGTCCTCTTTGGAGGGACCCGTTCTTTTTTTCCCATATGTTGCTGTGAGCTATTATTTTTCACCATTATCGCCACGGACCATATAGAACCACAGACAGCAATTATTTTATCAGTTCTAACACTGAAACAATGCATCAGATTTCATCTTCATCTCCGATGTTGAATCTTTATCCAACCAGGGTTTACATTAGCATTGAGGGGACAGCATTTCCCCAGTGCTGCTTTAACATTTGTTGCCGCACATTTAGTCTGAAATGTAAGATTTTTCCATCGATTTGTCCTCCTCGCATCTTTGCTGCTTTGTCAAGTCGAGTTTTATCCGCTGTCGCCTCCTCCATGGTGCTTTTTGTTTTGATGACGCACCAGCGGTGGCTGGTGTTGCCAGATTGGGTGTTGTGTACATATTAACGCTTGTTTACAGGGTGTTTAGAGGGTGTTTTGGCTGTGTTTTTACCTGACATCTGGCACAATATTGAACAAAGTTGAACTGAGCGCGTGCCCTTCACAGACACCAAAATGAATGAGTTCACTTTGACCTTCATTGGGCACGCCATCTTGCCCAACGCCATTCATTCAATGAACGCGTTCAGGCACAACACTGCAGAGCTGTTTAGGTAGTACCAGAGAAAGCAATACGACATTAGAGTGGAAGATTTTTAGCAGACTTTGTGTTAAAGGTCAACTGATTGTGTACTTGAAATGACCTCTGAAGAAATCCCACAGGTGAATGTATGTTCAGTTAACTCAGATGTGACGTAGAAATGACTTTATGGACAAAGGCCAAATTTGGACTTTCCCTCAGTCAGACTCCACTGTTGATATCATCTGACATCGACCTTGAGGGGGTATAAAAAAAAAGTCAAAATAAAAAAAAAACCCACGTTAACAATTAACAGCAGAATAATCCAGATAGTTTAATTGTTTTTGAGATTAACAGCCATCTTTTGTTGGGAAAAAGTCTGGCCTGAGCGTTATGTCTGAGATGATGTCTGCTGAGTGTTCTTCTCTCATTCCTAACAGTTGAAATGGTGTCGCTCCGTAAGCTGATGACTTACCTGAACGGTTGCGTTCTAGTACCCGGGTCCCTTTGACGTGGCACAGGTCGCCTTGAGTGCTGTTGCAGGTGGTGTTGAGATCAGCCTTGCAGTAGGTGGGCGATGCCCCCTGCAAAACTTGAGGGATGTGTTTCTTCCTCTTTTTGGGCAATTTCTGTTTGGCCATGGCCAGCGAGTAGTACATCCCAAAGTTATTGACAATGACAGGTACTGGCATGGCTATCGTTAGCACGCCGGCCAACGCGCAAAGCGCACCCACAACCATGCCTGACCAGGTCTCTGGATACATGTCGCCATATCCCAGTGTTGTCATGGTTACCACGGCCCACCAAAATCCAATAGGGATGTTCTTGAACTTGGTGTGAATGCTTGCAGTGGGATCGTTTGGCTTGGCACCGATTCGTTCAGCGTAGTAGATCATGGTTGCAAAAATTAAAACTCCCAGAGCAAGGAAGATAATGAGCAGCAGGAATTCATTGGTGCTGGCCCGCAATGTGTGGCCCAGCACCCTTAGCCCCACAAAATGACGCGTTAATTTGAAGATGCGCAGGATACGAACAAATCGCACCACCCTGAGAAACCCCAGCACATCCTTAGCAGCCTTGGAGGAGAGTCCACTTAGCCCGACCTCCAAATAGAAGGGCAAGATAGCCACAAAGTCAATGATGTTGAGAACGCTCTTAAAAAATTCAAATTTGACTGGGCAAAAGGTCACACGCACGAGGAACTCGATGGTGAACCAGAAGACGCAAACACCTTCCACGTAGGTGAGCGCAGGGTCTGTTTCGATCTCATACTGCGGGCCCAAGTCCGGAGCGCTGCTGTTCCGCAACAGGTCAGTCTTGTTGATGATGGTGTTAAACGCCTCGTGAGTCTCCAGGCAGAAGGTGGTGATGGAAACCAGAATGAAGAACAAGGACGCGAAGGCGATAAACTACAGGAAGGAGAGAGCAGAAACAGGACAGTTAAGACGGTTAAAAAAAAAGGACATTTCTAATAGTTTTATAATATAGTTTTATAGTTGTGATCATTTTCATATAGCTATGCTAATTGGATTTTAGGGACATGTATTCAGATACACCAAATGATGCTACAAGCTTTGTGCTAATAAACTGAAAGCATCAAAGTCTAACAGATCAAACATAATCAAATAATTCTTCTATTTTCTTGGATAAGAGTATCAAACCACAAGGTCGGATACAAAAACCTTGGATTATGCCCTTGGGTGCTATAAGCTAACCCCAGTGTTCATGTTTATTGCCAATATACAGGAATGCATAAAATGAAGTTCTTTATTGGGACCCGTTGGGCTCCCCAGAGGCACCAGGGAGAAGAAAGTGTGAGGTCACGCAGTATCCAATTTGTTAAAGTGTTACTGGAAACAAGGGAAATCAAAGGGTAAAAGAGCAGCGGGGAGCTCTGTGGTACCCAGAAAAACATGCAAGTTTGTAGCCACAACAGAATTTTTTCCCCACTGTTCATTATTAATAAAAAAAAATAGCCATAAAACAAAATTACAAAAGTAACTCTTGTGTAACTGTATTTATTCAAAAAAGAGTAAAAGGATTTGTAACATGGAGCTTTTGTACTGAGCCAACACATACGGAAAAAAAATTCATATAAAGGACGTGTTTGATTCAATATAACAAACTGAAAGCATACTAATGCTCTTCTAGTATCTGATGGTGTGTTTGAAATGAGCAGCTGCTCACATATCTTATTACAGTCAGCATTTAATACAACCTGCTTTTGGAAGTGTCAGATTCTTTTCCGGCCCCACCCACAAACCTTTCATTTATTTATTTATTTGTTTGTTTTTGGCGTGGAGAGCTAGACGGAGGAGATTTACGAGAGCTGGATGGATACAATTTTCCATGCATGTGCAATTTCCTGTGCTCCATTTTCACAGACATCCTGCGCTGCACATCTCTGCCCCGTTGGCTTAGAAATGAGAATCTTTGTCTTCCACAGTCGACTGATATGTTTCAGGGGACGCAAACCAGGCACCATTTGGGCTGGAGAGATCTCTTCCGAACTCGCGCTGTGACGATGGGCTCAGACAGGAAACCGCATCAGCTGAATTGATTCATTTTCCACTCGACTTCTTCCAAAGCCCCCACTTAAAGTGTCTTCTTTAGGGTCACCGGTCCATGGCGACGGCAACACTCACACCTCAGGGCCGTTTAAAGTGTGTAATCGCTCACCGTGCCGCCTGCTCCACACACACTCCCTGGTCTTCACGGGATCCTTCTTTAAAAATAACACGGAATACGACAAAGATCCCCAACGAGAGAGAGAGCAGAACCAAACCATCACGCCGTTTGTCGGCCAGCTACTGTAAAAGCAAAAAAATAAAAAAAAATCCTGCAGGATTTCAAACTAAAATCATACTGAGTAACCATCTGATGGAGCGGGTGAAGGAACGTGAGGCTACCTGACACAACTAGCTTGTTGCCATGCAAGCTCAGGTTGAAATTACATGCCAAAGTTATTAGCACACGTGTCAGAATGTTTTGGCTTCACATTGGAGGAAGGAGTCATCTATTTTTGTTACTTGCTTTCCTCGGTCTGCAATGATTCAAAAGCTCCTAAAGATAGATTGAAGTCATTCATAAACTGTCAAACTCGCTCAAGTGCAGCTAACATCAACGGACACCTCACGCAGGGCCCTAATTCAGCTGGGTTGCCGATAGCTGAAACGTGTCTGAATGGCGTCACACGTCACACCAAGGCTATTTATGAGGAGCATAAAAAATGCAAAGGTCCCACTCTGCCGTGTGTTTGCAACACTCCCACACTTCTTGATGTCCGCCTTTCATTCTGCATGCAAAGTAAGTCCTGCATTTTTACGCAGCTCCTTGAAGGGGCGAATGGACCACAGATGGCTCTACGCTGCACAAAGCAGGTCTCATTTATCCAGAGGACATGCTACTTTTTTTCCCTCCAGACATTTTATTCGCCATATAATAATAATACTTTTTTTTTTTCTTTCGAGTTTTCCTGCTGAATGGCATTGATGATCGAGTTGCTAAACACAGGGGTCAGTCCTGCATTGCCATTCAAGTCATTCCATCCGACTCTTTAGGGCCGCCAGAGCCGATGGGCCAGGGCACTGACACCTCAGCCATCTGCAGCCTGAAAGCATCTCATACGTTCGCCTGGAAATGGCATCTGCACGGCAGCGGAAGGGACACGCTCCCTGTTCCAGAGGTCACAACAGATGACCTGTCAACAAGCTGGCTGATCTCTCCTGCACCTGCAGCCATCTAGGCTATAAATAAAGGAAGTGCCACTCGAAGAACATCTTAGCCAGAAGTAAATGGCTGAAATGCCCTTATGTGCTGTGATGTGTAGTAGCAAGTGTAAAAAAACAATAAATTTTTTTTTAAAAATGTCATTTGTATTTTGCAGCTGAGCTGTGCTAAAACAACCAGGTCTGTCAAATCCCCAGCCTATCTCAGCCTCTCGGTCACAAAACCAACACCAGAACCTTTGTGTGTGTGTGTGTGTGTGTGTGTGTGTGCGTGCGTGTGTGTGTGTGTCGGGGGGGGTTACACATTTTTTCCATATATCGTAACGTTTCCAGTCTCATGCTTTTATTTTGGTGCACTGTTAGTTCTGTTTCCTGTTTTGCTGCTGTTTTTGCGTATCATTTCCCAGGTGGGTCGAGGCACAGCTGTAGCCAATCTCACCAGCGTCAGTAAAGAAGGCCAGGCCCCTCATGTCCCGGTTGCCACAATGTTTGTTTCAAGCCTTTCTCCTCGAGTTTTCCAGTCAGTTTTCCTGTTGTACCTTTTCATGCTCCTGTTGTTTTTTCCTAGTTCATCATTCTAGAGTCTTTGGTTTGTAGCTTCATCGTGAGCTTTCCTAGTGTATCTAGCGTCTTCTGTTTGTTGATCTTTACAAGTTTCTTCCTAGCTGATGTAGCGTCTTTTGTTTCTCCTGAGAATTTTATCCTAGTTCATCTCGTGGCTTTTGGTTTGTAGTTCTGGTGATTTTCCATTGGTGTCCTTCTCTGCTCTCCTGGGTTCCAGCGTCCTTTGTTCTTTCTTTAGCCGCCGTCGCTACATGCAGTCCAGAGGTGCTTCATTGTTGTACATTTTTGCGTTCTTACTTGGTTAATAAACTTTTTGGACTGCAACTGTTGTGATTGCTTGTGGGTCCAGACTGTTTAATTCATAACATGGATAACAAAAACAATCCCTCCTAGCTAGAACTGGCTCATTTTCAGAAACGCCCTGCTGGTTCAAGCTAACCCTAAGCGGTCTGCCCCCCCACCTCCTGGGCTACTGCCATCTGTTTGACACGGAGTTGTTCCTCCGTTAGCGTGAGTCCGACATCCACAGCCACAGCTCAGCTTTGGTCTTTTCGGGAAGCCACCGTGACATCATCAACCTGAGAGGACCACCTCCGGGAGTGCTAATACGGTCTCACCCCCCACTTGGATCATCACGATCATCTACATACTGACATAATTAAACCTGTGGGGTTTGGGGGGGGTTCATCTTGAATGCGGTGTGCATCCGTTTGTGCCTGGCTGCTCAGATTAAAGTGTAATCTGGATTTAGGACTTTTTAAAAAATATATCTATGTGTATATATACACATGTTCAGTATACATGGAGCCTGTGGAGGGCTCCGAATATTATTCCTTAAGGTTTTATAGTAACAGTATGATGAATGTTTAATATTTTGATATTTGATGGCATCATCACAAGGCCAAATGACGATGATTAAAACTTCTTATCTCCCGACCAGCAGACGGACACTTGCAGCGACTGCTGTCTTCAGTGTAAAGGGCTGCAAGGATGTCCTGTTCTGTCACAGGTACAAGACAGCAACTGTGCTGAACCATCCATGTTTCACGTTTGGGGAAAGTAGACTCATAGCTTCACTGAACACAATGTCATATTCAGATTGTTTTCAGTAAATTACTACATTAGTGGAGGAATAATAAAGACGCTCTCTCCAGGATATTCTCTATTTCTTCTATATTTCCTCTCCAGCTGGAAGCAAAGACCGTCAGCAAGATATATCCTCCATCTGCTGCTTTGTGTGTATCACATAGTGCAGCGGTGCCCACACTTTTTCAGGTTGCAAGCTACTTATAAGATGCCCAAGCCAAAAAGATCTACCTACACTAAAAATGCAATAAACACATATTTACCTATTATTATTATTGTTATTATTATTATTATTATTGTTGTTGCATATTCCCTTTTTTCCGACTCTGCCTGGATACGCCTTGTAATAAACCAACAGCCCTCAGAAATGACACGACTGTATTTAACAGGCTCCGTCAAATCTTCTTCTTCTTCTTCTTCTTCTTCTTCTTCTTCTAATTTGCAGTGCAGTTAGTAGCTCATTTAAAGACCATCGCTCATGCATAATTAACTCGAGTGGAGTAACCGATTTCCATCTGAGTCTTGTGCTATAGCAAGCCTGGATGGTATTTCTTTTATTTAAGAAAGTGGGATCAAAATAAAGGAGTGGCTGGGAGGAGAGCAACGAGTCCCGTGCACTGGATAGAGACGTCAACATCAGGAGGCTGGTAATGAATTGGCCTACATACCCATCAAGCCCCCAAACAAAAGCATGATTTAGTGACAGACTGGGCTACACTTTTCTCTTGATCAGCTGCTGCCATGGTAACCGCACCTTCTCTTCTCCTTTTTGTGTATCGATAGCTCGAGATGGTAAATTCTGAATGGGGCCAGAACAGTGGGGAAAAAAAATAAATAAAAAAAACCGCATGGTGGTGCTTCTGAAAGTTACCTGCCTTCCCCACCTCATCGCCCACTCACTCAACTCAAAGAAAAGGTTTTAAACATGCTGCATTTCATTAAAAATAAAGAAAAATGCAGGCAAAAAACCCCCCCAAAAACAAAAAACGCCCGACTTTACCAAAGCAAAAACGAAAACGCGGAAATGTCTGCAAATGACAGGAGGATTTGCCGCTCCCTCATTCACACACGCTTGCTCGCCGTCCTCATTATACCGCTCGCTGTGACATGACAAGCGGCTCGCTGGGGGAACCCTGCTAAACCCAGAAGCTTCTGGCAAGCAAGCATAAGCCGCAGATAAAAATACCCCATCAAAAATTTCCAGGCGTTCTCATTTAAACACATTATTGTCACTTTATTTATTTACTAATTTATTTATTTATTTGGGGGGGGGGTCGGAGGTACAAATAGCTGAAATTTGTACCTCAGAGTTGTTCTCACTTTAGCACCAACTAAAAAAAGCTTAGCAATACCACAGACAAGACCGTGCAGTGGTGATGCAGCCATCCTTCCTGCTCTTTAGACCATGAAAACCAATGAGAGACACAGACATCTATTCTGTCTCTCTCCTGGTGCTTTTACCTTTTGAAGAGCGTGCATATTTTCCTGATCTAGCTTAAAAGGAGGCCCTTTCACCCCTCTAATCCAACGCACCAGTTAAGGCGCATTACTATCACAAGCCTGGGTTTGCCCTCATGGTGACAGTGTTTGCCCCACACGTGCAAATATTTTTAAAAGTAATCAGAGCAGAAGGTCTCAATGGCAACGGCATATTATGCTACGAAGGTGCCTTGCCAGGTGTCCTTAACCAGGAATTCACAGGACAGCCGGATACAACCTCCATGTTTGAGGTAATCCAGATACAAACCCAGTACCAGGGTTTCTGACCTACCAGTGAGATAATGCTCTCAACAATTAAACTGGGATTCCAGGTGAAAGTGATACCTGATAGGACAGAAAACACGGCTGGGTTGAGGACTTAATAATATCATGTGAATAGAGAAAAATGCAAGACAGAGATCCATGGATTCTCATTGATAATACTGGTGTAGGAGAAATTAAAATGGATATGCTTTGAAAAATTAGAATACCCATACACACGTGGTATGAGCAATGTTTTAAGCGATCGACAGTAAAACAAAAAAACTATATAATATTCTCCGCTGGTATCGTTGTGTCTTTGAGGAAACAGGGATTTTTAAAATATTAAAGTGAGCAGCAGACAGACAGAGCATGAGTTACATCTTGTCTCCACATCACTCAAAATAAAACAAAAGCTGTGTTCAACCCCTGCAGTCAGATAAAAATACGTCTGCTTGAAGATCCCAATGAGACTGTGATGCTAAAAATAAGCACGGCTCCCTCTCTCGCTACTTTCATCTACTCATCTGCCCATCAATATTCCAGGGTCCTGCCTAAACCTCAGACCTGCACTGACTTGAGAACGCTCATGCAAATGGGTCTTTACCATCACATCAGTGTCTCATCAGACACAGATGGACGTCTGTGTGGTTGAAACCGGTTTTATATTCGGCGCCACACCAGGAAAACTTTTACACTGTATTACAGATTATTGAAATATTTTAAACGCTAGGTCATAAAAGCTTTCAAAACGACACATTTTGGCGATAAAAAAAAAATCAATCAATCAATTTTCCCAACAAAATCTCAGATGCGGTGGTGCCGAATTGTGTGTCGCATGAAAGCAAGCTGTGAGTTATATCGCTGGAGGAAAGAAGATATGGCACAATCTGTATCTTCTCCATTTAATTGGTATATCTTGCGAGGGGCGTGGGGGTGGTGGGGTGGGGGGGCAAGACATAGGGTTTTCAGCCTGCATCTGCCAGGGTTGTTGACTGTCTTACTGAGGAGTGACTAGGTGCTATGCTGTGTATGCCTGCATCAGATATCAGATGTCTGTTCTCCTCCTCCTCCTTTACCCAGCAGACCATTAGCAGCCCCCACCCCCCCACCCACCCCCGCCCCCCACATCAGCCTGGGCCTGCTCGAGGTTTCTTCCTGTTGAACGGGGGTTTGTTTGTTTAGGGGTCACACTTCGGGTCTCTGTAAAGTGCCTGGACAAAACGAAGACTGTAACAGATGCTGTATAAAAGAGGTCGTGAAGAACAGCCGAAGCGCTGCCTCCAGCCCAAAAAAAGGTCTGGCTGCACAAGAATTTAGCCTGAAGACACTCTTTTCACTGCCCACCACATTTGTCTGACCTCCTCTCTCTCCTCATTTTAACAGACTTGTAATTAATTTGTTTTACAGATCTGTTCGACTTCCACAGGACAAACACAACTTGTGATGAAAAGACGGGTAAAAATCAACTTAATTAAAAATAAACAACTGCCTGTTGACAGGTGCTGTTGCATTATGTAGGCTTTTCCACCAACTAGCCCCCCTTTTAATGCTCAGCCTGGTATATCTGACGTATGTGCTGCAACGTCCATACCTGTACGAAGAAAAAGCTGACCCAAGAAATCTCAGATTCCTGTTTTCAAGAAAACCTGAAAATAAACACTCTCCGATGGTACAGACACCCACTCAAAGTCTGCCGCATGTTTATTTGAGCAAAAATAAGACGGAATACAGATATTAGCCCATCTTCACATAGTTGTGGACATCTTTAACAAGTACAAATGTGTATTTTGTATTTTACATAGAACTATTAGTAGCATTTTTGTGACTCCATTGTTTGTTGCATATGTCCTGTCTCGGATGCGTAAGGGTGAAATCCAGTACCTCGTCAACATTTAAAGCCTCGTACACACGACGCAATTTCCGGTGTCTTATGCGCCTCGACTCGCCCTCACCCAAATCGGGGTGAGTCACTAATCCTCTTGGCAGCTGAGCTTAAGGACCTCGAAGCCTCGACTAATGAGCCTGGCGACGCCCCGCACGGGGTCCAGACCTAAAACTGGATATCAAACCTGCTACATATCCAGTCTGCTCGCGGTGACGTAGAAAGAGCTCCAGCCAATGAGAGCAGACGTGCTGCAGATGTATTGCACCAATCTGCACGCCACCACCGCCGCAATACAAACCCAGCAAAAGTTTTCAGCAAAGACTGCGTACTTATGACCCGGATGTTGAAACCATTTGAAGTTGTGTCCTCATGTAATTTTTGAGCTTTTTGAGTTGTTTTGTAGTTTTAATAAAGGTGTGCTAGGCCGTGTTTTTCGGACTATAAGGCCGAGTTGGAGGTAGCAGAGATGAAAATGTTGAGGTTCTCTGTAGGAGTGACAAGGATGGACAGGTTCAGGAACGAGTACATCAGAGGGACATCACATGTGAGACGTTTTGGAGACAAAGTCAGAGAGGCTAGATGGAGACGGTTTGGACAGAGGAGGGATAGTGAATGCATTGGTGGTAGGATGCTGAGGTTGGAACTGCCAGAGAATGAATAAGAAAAATAAATTGCACTGGACTATAAGTGGCATTTTGTGGGGGAAATTTATGATCACAAAATCCAGGACCAACGACGGACATTTTATTTGACAGTTAAGAACACCAAGCTTGTGCGCTGCGGCCACGTACTTCCTGTGTCAGTCCTTGTTAGGAAACCGGCAGCACAGTCGGTCACGGGAGAGCATTGCGCCGTGTGAACACTCCCGTCTGAGACCAGTATTGTAGTGTGAACACCTCAACACTCCCGCCGACCCTGTCGAGTTGCGCGGTGTGAACACCCGGGCGACCGCCGACTCGAAAAAATCGTGCCGTGTAAACTTAGCTTAAACCAATGGAAGAGTTTGGAAAAGCACTAACTGCATTCAAAATGAAGGTTTCCAAAAAAAATACTGAGTGGTGGTTTTTTGCACACGTGATCTTTGCATTCCTACTCTGAGTTGGTGCACTTGTTGACCCATCCTACAATTATTAGCCTTGTTTTATGAAACAATCAAAAAGGAAGAAGCTCCCCACTCTAGAAAAATATGGAGCCTGTCTGATGTAAAAAATCTAAACTTTATTTACATAGTGCTAGGTTCACAAACAAAATAAGTGTAGAAAGCAAAAAAAGCCTGAATGTTTCGGTAACCAGACAATCATCAACATTAGTAGCATTTGGTTACTTCAGCCTTTATAAGGGCTGGCCCACAGTCAGGGCAGCCAATTGGAAAGATCCCAGCAGGAGGGAGGCATCAGGTAATTATTTAATTAATTATACAAATAATTATACATTTCTCTGCTTTTGATCAATTTAGCCTTGTTTTAAACGTATAAGCTGGATGCAGAAATGCAGAAAAGCACTACCGCAAATGAGTTTTTGGAATTATTGCTATTAGATTTTATTTTTATTCCAATCATCTAGTCAGTTTAATCAAGAAAAGAACAGGTAAAATATGTTAATGTCACTTGGCGAGCAGGTTTTTATACAGCTGTCAGTGTCAAGGTAACCTGTCTGAAACCATCCTGATCACATGGTGTCCCTCCTGGCACCACAGGGGCAGCAGGAGGGGGCACGTCTGGTAGGCTAAAGATCCGGACATCTGGCTACCTATCTGCCTTTACAGTTCCTTTAGGATTCAATTCCTTTATCAATTCCTTATGTCACATCCTGCAAATTACAAGAATCTATTCATAATTATTCCATTTAAATTTTTTGCATCTTTTCGCTGAAGAGTGGATCTTTTTTTTCGCAATGACAAACCCATCACAGCTCCATTCATCCGTTCCCGCAGCAGCTCGACGCGATTCAACATCTTCGAGGCCACGGCTTTCACTGAGAGATGAGGATGGGGGGGGGGGAATGCTGTTGCTATGGTGATAAGGAATGTGTAAGTGGCTCCATGACAAAAGACAAGGCCAGTTCTGACAATGCCTGCACCAATCAGCCCCGAGCAGAATGCTAATGGGTTTTGACATCACAAAGCTCTCAGAACATCCAACGAGGGACTTGTACCTGAGACGCTACCCTCATTATGTCTCCAAGACTGGTATGCTTTATGTGACAGTCAGACAAAATAAACATGGTGCTGGCAGTCCCTTCACGCAACCTTCAGCTCTCTGACTTGTATAATAAATTTAAAGCATCATAAAAATCATGAAGCATTCCAATATTGATATTCCACTGCTGGGTTCCTGGTGCGCGAAAAGCGAATGAAAAAATATTTTATGGTAAAAATCACTTCTTGAAGTTCATCACACTTTGCTTAGATTACACTTGCGCCTTTAGTGCTGGGCGATCGGGCCGTAAAAATATGCTGCACGAAGGCGATATCATTTGTATCTATTGCTGGGAATGATTATTTTGCACTGGTGCATTTGTGCAGCACAGCATCATTATTGTGCTGTTTGGCCACATGGATACTAGGGCCTATCCTGGCACCACTAACTCCTGGGTGTGATGCGGCTCCGACACGGCCACGGAGCTGATTCCTTTCCATTCAAATCAACGTGTGTGTGTGTGGGTGTGTGTACACCGGCTCCGACTCCGCCAGAGCTGTGTGTGCTCCGCTTGCCCTCGGAAAAAATAAGCGCCGCTTCTAGTTTGGTCGGATGGCGGAGCACGCCGCAACAATCTAGCGCAATGCACTGCGGGACTGGAAGTCGAGTGCGAAGAGAACATAAAAGATCTGGAAAAGTGTCAAAATAAAACATCCTGTATTTGGAGCGATCGTTTTAAGGGCAAAGACTCGTCATCGAAGTACAAAACCTTCCCTTGGCGTATCACATCCTTTTTGTAACGATAATATAAAAAAGACATGGCATGGAAAGCGACTTCAGAAGCAATGCTTTCATCGCCAAAGTTGCCAAAGTGGTAATATCACGTGGTCCTACGTGACTTCATTTTCCGCCTCCTGTCGCAGCCGCACTGCGCTCACGCAACGGGTGTGTTTTGGCAGACAGCAGAGGCGGAGCGAGAGCCGCAGTCGCAACTCAAACACATTCAGTGTATTTTCGAGGATCAGGTAGGAAGACACCGGCTCACAGTGGATTCACACCCCAATTTAGACCTTTCAATCCCTCCCCAGTTGAGCAAGGAGGAAGCACCCCCCCCCCCCCCCCC